>QJOB01000086.1:0-253946 GCA_004155035.1 Monosporascus sp. 5C6A | reverse complement strand
TTAAATATATTTACTAAGATATTCCTTATTTTTATATCTCTTTTTACTTATTTTCTTATCTTATCGATTAGATTTTTCTTTTTTCTTTTTATTATGAAACTCCTTTATTTAGTTAATAATAATAGTGCTTATTACTTATTAATATCTATTTTTCTTAATTAGTTATAAATAGTCGGGTTTGTGGATTTTGTATGGGCAAAAGTGGGGCGTGAAGGGGGTGGTGCGTGAAGGGGGTGTTTGACTTATAATCGACTGGTCTGAGTAGCCCGCCATGGCCGACACAGGCTAGCGGCAGAATGGCCCGTCCTTCCTCGCAGGTGTCGGTAAGTCCCTACAAGCCGAGCCCGGGCCTGATGACGAAACTTCCGAAAGAGCGCCTGCGACACGGGGGACGGACCCTGAATAGGTATGAGATCCCCTATCGGTTGCTTTCCCAACAAGGTTGACCACAGCGTTGTGCCCTACGAAGTACTCTATGTTCCTGGGTTTGACAAGTCGCTTCTTCTTATTATTAATACGTGTAGCTATGTATGAATAACTTTCTATACAGGACAGTCAAGTGTGAGACACTTGGTGTTCCTTTCGTCTTCCCAGTATGTGGCTCTGTAGTGCTCCTCGCATTTTTTTGTTCATTTTCCATGTCAATACCTGCTGCTCATCTCAGACTCCATTATTCCTATCGTATAAGAAATAGATTCTCCAACCGCAGAAGCAACCTTCCCCGTTTCGACTCGACGGCCGGTCGGGGGGCCTCAGTCTTGGGTTCATATCGATCTAATAAAGCGGCAAACTGATCGAAGTAATTGAATGTACCCTCCACATGATGTTTGGCATCGAAGGCGACCGGCTTGATAGTGTCTCTCGCTCGCACAACCATATCCCTTGTTTTCTTCACGTTGTTTGCGCAAAACCCGTGCTGCAAGATGAGCTCAGTGAGCTCTAATCTCAGCTGCATGTCCAGTTGGTAAACATTAGTTAGACGCACAGCCCGACCTGGTCTGAGGAAAGGCGCAAACGCGATATTTTCTAAGATCCCCGAATATGACGGATCTGTCGAGAAGGCAGCTTGATCTTCTTCGAGCTTGAACTTTATGTACGGAATAACCGGGAAGCGGGCTACAAAACCAAGAAGGCTGAGATGACCATCACGACAGAAAGAGCGGCCCGTTACCGATTACCGTGGTTGGTTGGAAGTATTCGGCATTGCACCAAGGTAAGCTCGTGTGGTGAGACTCCTTCCCATATTCGGAATCCCGCCTTCGGCGGGAAGTTCCGGCGTTAGAGCTCGAAGAACCAGCTCTAAGTCTTTGACCAAACGCTTTGTTGAGATGTTCGTCTAGTCCGTCTACTAAGTGCGCGAGGGTGGCTCTATTCGATGGCGTATCCTTGACATGTGCAGCCGCGTAAAAGATCTTCCGAATTGTGGAGCTGAGTTCGAATGTTAGGGAGGCTAGCCTAGACCCTCGTGAATGGAGCGAGACCCGGAGAGCCTCGCCTCTCACCGCCCATAGCGCCGGATCGAAATCCACCCCTGTTGTGGATGATACGCTTGCCAAGTTATCGCGAACCCAGTCACTCGCGGTTCGGTGAATGTAGCCAACGCGGTTCTCCTCGGGTTCTGCAGAGGAACCAAATATTTCCAGCAGCCCGCCGGTACGACTAACCAGCCTTCGTCCGAGACACGCCACGGCATTGGATAAATATTTTGTCGTCATATTCGCAACCTCGTCAAAGGTAGTTTCTTCTTCACCTCCGAGCCAGAACGTCAAGGCATAAGGATCCATTGCCACTCTGTTACAAGTGGCCATAATTTCGAAGTAGCGGGATGCTTCTCCGCGGAAACGCAACTGTATGCGGTCCCAAATATATGCATACAGTTGAGATACCTCGCTCGGCAAACCGTCAATGGTTGCTCGTAGGCCGGCTAGGCTATGGCCTTCCTGGAAACTCTCTTCTAATAAGCCCGAAACTACGGATACCCAGAGAAAGACACCTTCAGCTTTCTCTACGATATCATTGACAATGCTTGAGGCCATTGGCGGATTGATCACCTCGAATTCTTGGAAACCGGGGCTCCGCTGAAATCTCTCCCTCACGTATAGCTCGATGTCCTCATGCGTCAGTTTCTCCAGTTGTAACATGGGATTGTCGATATACTCGTCTTTAAACACGTTCCAGGGTCTGCTACTCGTGCAAATCTTGACCCAGGGCTTCTTATTAGCTTCGCGGAGCAGATCAACCAACGTCCTATGGTCATCCTCAAACTCATCAAGTCCGTCGATGATTAAGGCGAGTCTCAAAGTCTCGGCGGTCTCAGATAGGAGTGCCCGGAAAGCGGCCAATAACTCGTCGATTTGCGGCTGGGGTAGGTCCACTTCCCCATCGAATATCCGGAGAAGGAACCATCTTCCAGGGAAGATGCGGGACACTAACGAGTTATCCTGCTGTAGAATCTCAAATAATAGCGCTCTGAGAAGGCCTTCATACGATTTTTGCAGCTTGTGGGCCCCTGCTGTCCAGGAAAAATAACGGCCTATAAGTAGCCGTGCACCTCGTGCCCACCGGTTTAAGCAACCCCGAAACCTCTCATCGTGGGCGACGAATTTTATCAAGGTAGATTTTCCAGCTCCTGGCTTCCCCGTGATCCAGTAGATCTCACTGGAACCCCCTTCAAGCCATGCCGGAAAGTTATGCCAGAGAGGGTGGCCATCACTCGCTTGGCGGGGCTCCTTGAATATCCATTCGAAGGTTTCGGCGTATCGTTGCGGGATTTGTTCCTCGCGATGACCCATGGAGTCAAAGAAAAGGCTTCGGAGGAAGTGATCAACACGTACAGAATCCTTGATGCCAATGTGCTGTACTGATTGCGTCCGATCAAGGTAGTCTTTTGCGTTCCATCTGTCACTCAAGACGTACTGGACCATCTTAGACACATCGGATCGCTTACTGGATGACCTAACGCCAACGAAATTTACGACATCTTCACGGAAGTTCTGCGTTGTTTGGTTGATTCGGTCTACCTTAGCCATAATGTCGAGCTGCTGTTGCGCGAATTGTTGAGTACTGACGCTACTCGTCTTCGCTTCCCCGCTGAATAATCGATTAGCATGCTCACTAGCCGTCCAGTCCTCTTCAGAATAGAGACTTACAGTAAGAGAACAAGTATAGCAGTCATCGTCTGTTGCCGGACCTGGTTCAAGCGCTCTGCCAGCTTATCGATCTCGCCAGCCTTAGAGGCCTTCTTCAACTCGACCGCCAAACATGAGGCAGCCAAGGCGATCCTGCTCTTACCCTGCGGTACAAGCTGCGCAAGTATCTCATCCAGGGTACTCTTGATCTCTCTACATTCACCGCACAGACGGCGAAAGATATCCCCGGGTGATTCGCCATCGTTCGTTGGACTAGGCGGAACTGGCTGGCGGGGCCATTCATCCTCTAACTTAGCCTCCGCATTCTCGAGGAGCCGGGAAAGATCATGTGAAATCGTCGCAGGTTCAATGCCGTTCGTGGTTCGGTGAGAAGAGGACTCGTAAACACCATAGGAACCTTTAATGACATTGTAGCCAAAGTGGGCAAACTGCACAACGGCAGCCGCAACGCTAAGAGCACTGAGCGGCTCCATGGTGTGAAGTCATTGTATGCCGAAACGCTGCGCGCGGTTAACATTAGCAAGAGTCAAGTCCTCGGATGTGGGGGGAGCTGCTGAATCTTTGAAGGAAAATCAGTCTCTGTGATCAAAAATTTATCCGGGCTGGTGCTTTTTTGTAAGGCTCCTTTCGCCCTTCCTTCGAGCTCTCTTCATCTAAGGGGCGCAGCAAAATAGCACTTTTGACGAGTCAGGGTGGTCTTCCATACTGTAGTCAACGCGCTAAAGGTCATGCGGAAGGTTGACCCACCACTACTGTTGCGCCATGGATAGATTCCTTCGGTGGTCAGGTGGTCGACACAAAAATTCGCGGCGTCCCAAATGATCTTGAGAGTTCACAGACGATTCTTATACGAAAACATCACATATAAAAATTCGGAAAAATGATATTGAGGTAAAGGGAACAATTAAAACGGCCTGGAGGTTTCATTAAGTACTTATCTGTTGAACCTAATAAATTATTATTTGAGGAGTCGTTGGACGGTTATTTGAAACTGCGAGAATTTTTGTGTCAACCACCTGGTGATGTCAGAGCCAGCTGAAGGCTAGGTCGGTTAGCTAAGCCTTCGCCTAGTTAGCTTTGCTATTGGTGGAGATTGCTATTCGCATCTCCGGTACTCCTTTCTCCTTACAATAATTATTTTAATGTGTATGCGCTGGTTTAAACGTACTGAGCGTGCGAAGGGAGTGGAACGACGGGTTATTGTGTCGACCTCCGCTCCCTTAGAATCGTTTCCTAATTCGGAATTTTAGCGCGTCCTAATTAGGAAGTAAAGGTAAGCGCACCATGCGGCTGCGGCCCGTGCGTAAGGAGCGTCTCCAATACCTGCTAATTTGCATGGCCCGTGCGAGACCTAAAAATGCCCCCGACCTGTAAGGCTTGGAAGCCTTAGCTAGCTTAGCTAACCGTTAACCTGCAAGGCCTGGAAGCCCCGGAATCCCTGGCTAACCGTCGATTGTAAGTTTTGGAGACCCTAAAGACATAGGTTGACCGTCGACTATAGCAAACCGTCGACCTGTAAGCCCTAGAAGCCCTAGCTAACCGTTAACCTAGCTACTTGTCGACCTGCAAGCCCTGGAAGCCCTGGAAGCTCTGGAGGCCTTGGGAGTTTTAGAAGCCCTGAAAGCCCTGGAAACAGCCCTGGAAACAATATAAATTCGGGAAGGTTATAACGTCGAATCCTACCTAATAAATAACCCTAGTAGTGAATAAGCAAAACATATACAAATTGATGATAACCTATATATTTAAGAACCGTTTAATAACGTACAAATGCATTTTTAAATAAATGAAATTATTTAAGTTATTTAGATTTACATTGCCGTTTTTCAAAAAGTTACCTTTTAATATAAATATTAATGTCGGCAGTTGAGGTGATTTGTTGGAAGGAGCGGTAAAAGGAGTTAAAGGGCTTTAATGTGGCCCTAGGATTGCAAGACAAAGGAGCTGAAGGCTATATGTGGCTGCTTCCCCCCACCCCTAGTTTTAGGACAGAAGAGCAAGCAACCTACCTCCCCCCAGGCTCCAGAATTGCAACGCATTTGCCGACAATTAATGGTAATCTAATCGTTAATTTTCATAAACTTTAAACGTTTAGAGCCGAGGGGAAGCAACAGTCAGTAGACGAGATCACATTAACATCAAGTACCATCGACACTGCATTGTAAGGACATATCCTAATAGCAATATATTCAGGCGACAACTTAAGACTCTGTTACAGCGGAGAATGGGAAAGCCAAGACGCATACTCATACAGAAAAGGGGCAGGGGTTGGGACCTCCCGAGAGACAGTCATGAAAAAAGTACAAATGCATCCTGTAAAAGTATGAATGAACAATCCAGATTTCGATATCCCGTGACGCATCCATCGCCGTTAAAGAATTCCGAGCCGTGCTGCAATCGACTGAACTGACCCCGTGCCGGTATCCTATCCTGCTAAACGCCTCCGTCCCTGGTTCCCGTACGTGGAGGCAGTAATAGTAAAGCAAATAAAGAGAGGAAAAAATAAAAGGGGCGTTGAAATGGGACGACCGTCTAGCTCATCACCCGTGATCCTTCAGAACCCCGTAGGACCCTTCCCATCCACGCCGCCCGTGACGAAGTACTCGCTCACGACGCCGAGCGCGTACGAGACGCCGGCGACCCAGGCGCCGCCGAGCACCATGCGCCTGCCGACACCCGGTTTTCCCTTCTTCTTCGCCTCCGCCTCTGCCTGCTCCTCCGCCTCCCAGGCCCGACTTCGCGGCTTCTGACCGCTGAAAACGGGCTCCTCGCGGCGGACATCGATGCCCGAGCGGAATGACGGAGTGCTGCTGCCGGTGGTAGTCTGTTCTTCGACGGCGGATGGCAGGTCGTAGTTGACGAAGCCGGTGGGGGACGCGAAGTCCGCAGCGTTGGGCATTGCCAGGCGGCCCATCATGTCGATGGGGTTTATCGGCGGCTGCCTCTTCTTCGCGTCGCTGGTGGGCACCGCGGCTTCGGAGGCGTTGCGGACCTTGCGGAACACAAGGACGTTGTCGCTGCCGCTGGCGATCTCGAAGCCCTCGGCCTGCAGCGGGCCGAAGTAGGGGAGGAACTTGGCGGGGTTCGAGAGGCCGAGGAGGGCCTCGGCGGGGGTTAGGGTGGGCGCGTAGTCGGGCACGACGGATGTCGTCTCCGCCGTGCTGATGCTCTGCGTGGTCGGGTCGTATGCTAGGATCTTGTAGACTGTTGGTCCCTGGCTGGCGGTTGATTTGGATTCTGCTGCTGGCGCCTCGGAAGTTCCCTTAAGCGGTAAGGCATCCGCATCTTCATTGGCCTCATATCTCTTGGCAAACGTCGGCGTTGTGGGCTTGGTTTCGCACTCCTTCGCATACGAAGTCTCCAGCCCCTGCGGCTCTTTCGAGAACGGGTCAATCTCTGCTTCTCTCTCACGTTCCTCCACATATGAGGTCTCCAAGCCCTGTGGTTCTTTCGCGTAGGGGTCGATCTCTGCTGCTTCTCGTTCGCATTCCTTCTCATAAGAGGTCTCCAACCCTTGCGGTTCCCTGGAGTAAGGGTCAATATCCGCCTCGTCTCGAGTCGAGCGGCTGAGAGGGCTGTCCGTAGCAGCTTTACTCTGCCGATCCAAGACGTTGTCGGAGCGATTGGTTTGATCTTCCATTCTGGCTCGTGACTCCTTTATGCTAGCGTGTGCCTCCTGGTCAATCACATCGGATGCTTCGCCATGGGTATCCATGGCTAGGTCCATATTGTCCCGGGCTTGCTTTTCTGGTACGTAAGTGCTACTCTTCAGGGGCCGGTCCATCTTGACTTGGGATTCCGAACCGGTGAGGTCAAGTTTCTGACGCGGTTCCGCAATACTGGGCTTTAAATCCTTAAAATCTGGCATTTGACTTTTTGCATCAAACTCCTTCAAGCACTCAGCGACTGAATCCCGCTCTGGGGCCGGTTTCCCGTCAGGCTCTCGATACCGGAACATTTGATACTGCTCCAGGTCACCATACTGTGAGAATGGTTGGTCCTCGGCGGCAGGTTCGGGGTCTCTGAATTCTGTAGGATCATACTTGTCGAGGTCGTCATATTTCGGGGAGGATTTGTCTGCCTTCACGTCTTCTCTGTAATAAAACGGCCCGTAGTTCTCGAGGTCATCGTATTTGGCAGCACCCTCCTCAGAAGTTGCATCCTCATTGTGCATATAAGGCCCATACTTGTCTAAGTCGTCGTATTTTGGTAACTCTTCATTGGCCACACCTTTGGGCTCGTTGTGCATATAAGGACGGTACTCTTGTAGGTCGTCGTACTGCGGTGACTCTGCCTCGGCGCCATTGGACTTCTCGTGCAGATTATACGACCTGGGTTTGTGTGAGTCATCACATTTTGGTGCCTCGTCCTCAACGACGCCACTGGGCTCGTTGTGCATGTATGGCTTGTATTCGTGAAGGTCATCATAGTTTTCCCTCGGCTCATCCGGGGGCAAATGGTTGAGCGAGTACTCTTCACTCCGCACATCCGGTTGCTGAGCGTTGTGGGTCTTTGCTTCCGTTGGAGCCTGGGTCCGGCCACTCTGGTCTGGAATATTTGCACCTACAGGATCCTCGTAAAAACTCATGTGGTCATATCTCTTCAGCTCGTCGGCAGGTGGTCGTCCGTCCGGAGCAGACGCAGTGGAATGAGAACGACGAGACTTAAAAGTCTGGGTAGGACTTTCCGACTCGGTTTCGATAGACTCATAAACATCTCTCGGAATCCTGCGATTGGTGATCGGGTCAATGACATAGTCCTGATCTTCTGGAGCACCCTTGATAGGCGGGTCTTCTTCAAAAGCGGACTTGGCCTCTGCCTTCGCACGAGACTTTGAAGTGCTGGAGTCGATGCCTGCTCGTCTTGCACCTTTTGCGACCTGCTTAGTCCACTGGTTGAGCGCCAAGTCGAACTGTGACCTCCAGGAGTCAGCGACCCACTGGAACGGGTGTGACGGGGTCGGTGCCTGTCCTTTTTCTGCATCTGTTCTTTTCAAGCTATCGTCGGAAGTAAAGAGCCTTTCAGGATTGACGAATCGTGAACGGGACGGAGCTTCGGACGGAGGCTGCCGTTCCATAATGTGCTTCAAGATCTCTTTCGGGTTCTGGGCAAAGGGGTGTCGATCCCACGATAGCTTCCTGATCATGCCCTCCGCCAGCTTGTGTCTAATCGCTCTTTGACGGCGCCGGAGCTCCTTATGGAATTCGTGATCGACATAGGAAGACCACATGCCGAAGCGATATGCACGAGTCTGTTGGCGGTGTCGGGCCTGGAGCGAAGAGACACCAACTGCCCGCCGCACATGGCCGGAAGCCGTACCGCCGAGGAGCACCCTGGCTCGCGGGTTGATTCGGTGAACGTCGGTCAGCATCTTGAATTACGGATATCCCCCTGGCATCGGCTCTTCTACATCATCAACTGCAGAAGGCAGCTGTCAGCGTAATGAACAATACGACGACATCGGCTGGGCAAAAAAGAGGTGTCGCGAGCGTGGTGGGAAATGACTTACGCGAGGCCGGGACGTGGGGAAAGCCGAGACCGTGGGCATCACTAGGGAGAGTCGAGAGGCACACCAAGAAAGCGACCGCTTCGAACACAGATTATGGCGAGTTGACTCTTATGGTCGGTATACTGAATTACGAGGAGAAGTAGAAGCAGTAATTGCCCATCGATTTATGGCTGGGTACGAAAGAGATATAAAGCGCATGCCGCGTGGCCTGATGAGAAGAAGACTAGGTAGGCTTAGGAGCAGGGCATCACGGAAGTAATCGGACTGCTATGGTATTAATAAGGCATAGTGGCCGTATCACATTTGGGACCAACTAACCGGGGTGTGGGGGATCTTTACAGCGAAACTTTGAGGGGTCATTCTACTTAGCGCCATATTACGAACTGATGCCTCCGGAGGTACTTCCTTTCTATCGCCTTACATATGCTGGCAAAGTTCGGAGAGCCTTATTATTGTCGGCGTTATGTACAATACATCGCAAGCCACAGGTATGAATCGCATCTTGGGAACTCTCGTTTGCGGGGTAAATGGACAGGGCTATGCAGGGGGTGGCTGGATCAGTCGTCGCATGCGTCATTGGAGACCGATAGCTAATTGCCTCTTCAGGTATAACCCCTACGGCGGCGGAGTAGATCACCGTAACAATCCGGCTAGCCTTGGTGCATAGTGTAGGCACGCGGGGGCCTGCGCATGGGAAGAGCCAGAAAGGGTACAGCGTGTTCGGGTGACTTCGAACTTGACAATTGTCAACTGTTCAACTTATGCCTTGTTATTATCGCCAGAGGCCATTTTACAAGGGGGAAGCGTAAAATCCAGTGAAGCGACTCATACCTAGATAATAAAACCACATTGAATGTTGTGGTCTTTTGCAAAGGCGTCCGTTATGTATGCAAATGTCTACTAGGTAACTTAAACGGGGCCTAGCAACCCCTGCGAAAACAAGCGGAGGCTGTGCTTCTCCGTAGTGCAGCTAGGTACCTGGGGCCCTGTAGCTGATGCTTCCGTTTTGGCCAATGTCCAGGTCCTTGGCGAGTGAATTTTCCGTCGGCTGATTTTCCGTCCGGGCCTGACACGGCCTGAGTCACTATCAACGCGATCCTAACGATACAACTTGTTGATCCCGATCAGAAACCACAAAACTCCGATGATATGAGATGCAGGTGACTTTTAACTAGAGAACTTGTTACTTCAAAGCTCTTAATCTTGGAGTTCTCATTCTGAAAATTGGTGCTTTTATCAGACCGTCTAATTAGTAATTACAGAAGTAAAATGCTTAGAGGGAGAACTTAGCTCGAGGGTCGTACATACGTCAGGTTACCCCACCATTGGGTCAAAATATTCAATGCGGTAGTTCCCATCTTTGTTTGCAAGTCGGCGTGTGTCATCGCGATTTAAATGAAACTCGACCACTCCAAGAGGCCTATAAAGGGAGACGAGGGCTAAGTCTATCCAGACTAAAAGCCGAGGCATAAAATCATCAGTTTCTTAAGTAGCCGGGATGAGTCGCAAGCCCGGGAAGTCGCGTGCTACAAGCGGCAAGACATTGACCAGCTTCGGCGCCAGCGGCTTTGGAGGCTTTTCGAGTTCCAGTGGTAGCAAGCTCTCCTACCTGGCGGAACCCCCTGACTACTCTTCCATATCCGACGCACATGTCGTCGTCTCCCTTAAGAACCTCCAGAAAAAAGATGCTACGACAAAAGCAAAGGCGCTGGAGGAACTCGTGGCGTACGTACAGGCACACCCGTACGAACAAGATGGGGGCGCAGAGGAGCCTATATTGGATGCATGGGTAAGCGTTGTGACCCCAGCCGGGACATCCGTTGTTGAACGGCCAGTAACATGTACGATAGGCTCAACTATACCCTCGCATCTCAATAGACAATTCTCGGCGTGTCCGTGAGCTTTCTCATACGTTCCAGTTCGAGTTGATGAAGTCTACTCGGAAGCGCATGGAAAAGCGCCTCCTCAAGGTAGTAGGTTCCTGGCTGTCAGGTACATTCGACAGGGACCGTGTCGTATCCCGGGTTGCGACCGAAGGGCTTTCCTCTTTTCTCACGACCGAGGACAAGGTTGTCCAGTTTTGGAGGCGATGTCAGCAGCAGATCCTGGAATATGCGTCCGACGCCATCAAGGAGACTCCCGACACCCTCAGTGACGAGCGGACAACCAACGCCGATGATGCCGAGGCCAAGTATCATCGAGTGCTGGCTAGCAGTCTTGCGCTCGTTCTAAATCTGTTGCAGAAGCTCGATTCGTCAGACCTGGATAAGTGCATGGACGGCTACGACCAGTTTTTCGAAGACAACAAAGTCTGGAACAGTGTTACGAGCAATGATGTCCTCGTGAGACGACTCTCCTGCCAATTACTTTCCATCAGCCTAGAAAAGAGGACAGCCCGGATCAGCGCCGATCTATCTCGCATTAGTAAAGCTTTCATTGCTGAGGGCTTGAAAAGCAGCCATATGGGGTCGGCAGCGGAGTATGTTTCCACATTGACGAGATTGACCACGCAGTTCCCGTCTGTATGGACATCCGAATACCCAGGAAAACGGCCGCCCGTGTCGCGGCTTAGGAGTTTCCTCGAAAAGGGATCCCAAGGCAGTAGTTCAAATTACTGGAGTTCTATCACTCAGTTATTGGATGCTGTTCCGGCCGAGATACTCCCGGAGAGCTCTGATGGTGCCTCGGACTTCTTGAAATCTATGAGATCAGGGGTGACGGGCAGGGACGAGCCTCGTAATGCCGCTCTTGAGGCATGGACGTCCTATCTTAATGCTGTCAGGGCCTTCCTTGGGCGATTACAATCTGAAGAAGCCCGAGCTCGACTTGTCCGAGACCACCTCTTCCCACTCACAGCACACTATCTCCACCCCGCCCAGGAAACATCGGCCTGGGCTTCTGGCAGTCGGATTCCAATTCTAATCAAGGCATACACGTCAGCTACGACATTGCCGTTCGCTGATGTTGCCGATGCAGCTAAAGCCGAATGGAATCGTTTAAAGAATGGGTTCCAGGAACGTATACGGAACTCGCTTCCCGAAGCGTCCAAGGAGTACGAAAAGTCCCAAAAGTCTATCGCCGAGGAGGGCGACAGATGGTTCACTCTTACCGGCGCAATCCTCGATGCCCATCAAAAGACAATAGGCACTGACAGACCAATCCCAGATATACCTTTGGAGCCTTCTTTTGAGCTGTTAGGAGATGCCTTCGTCCTGCTGGAAAACAGGAACTGGAAGCCATTTGGAGCTGCTGCAACAATAGAATCGGCTTTCAAGGGAGCTCCTGCACTTTTCAACCATTCTGAGGACAGGACGGCGAAGATACTTAACAAGTTAGAAATGTCACCCTTAGAACACCGAGAGGGTTTCCTTAGTTCGCCGGCTGCGCCCTACATCTTCTCGAGTATAACACTTCTTGGTGAGATCCCGGAACAGCGATCACATTACGCAAAGATATGGAAAGCAAATATGGCAGCACTATCCGGATTTGCTGAATCTCCAGATATTCTACCTGCGTTAACTTGTCTACTCTCTAGCAAACATGCCTCCCCTCTCGCCCAGCAGGAACCTGACTTGCAAACGGAACTGGTCAGGAAGTGCCTGATGTGTGCAGTGGGATCTCTCGAATCTGGTTGGGATCTTTTTGACGCGATCATTGCTTTCGATACTTTGACGGAAGCTGCAGCTCGGCGTCTCGTAAAGGAGCTGGCTGCTCGGGTTGGTAACTCCCTGGGACAGCCCATTCCAGGGGTAGTCAGAGGACTGCAGATAATAGCACGGAAGAGGCCGGAGCTTCTATCCCAAGATGACGACACTCATATGAGTTTGATAACCAACTTACTGAGTTTGTCGGAACGGTCTGATGCTAATGCGGATATCGCAGCATTGCGATCTTTGATCGAGAAGCCGGCAGATGGCGGCTCCCGTATATCCACACTTATACAGCAGAACATCAATTCCGCCGCGCCATCGTCACTTGGGTAAGTCAAAAAAGTAGCATAACCATTCTAGGTATTGCTATACTGACCTTCGAACAGAATCGACACTCTTGTACATCAAGCCATGCAGGTTTACAACTCAGGCGACAAAACCGTCGACGAAACCAGCCGAACCACTTCATTAGCTGCTTTGTTGCCCGATACAAGCGTATGGAAGAGCGAATTAGGCCGTCTCTTAGAAGAAACCCCTGACCCGTCCCTGGCCCTCACCAGCCTTCTTGGTGGCGCCTACTTCCTTCCAATCACGACCTCGATGATGGCAGACATCACCCCAAGACGAGACCGAAGTGGATGTTCGATTCCTGGTCGGATGGCCATGTATACAGCTAAACTGCTGTCCTCCGGGTTCAACATCAGTGATCTATCCCCCAACACCCAGGTGGATATCATAACGTGTCTCGGCTTGACGACAGAGCTAGCGACTGATCAACTCACTGTGCTGAGTAGCGACAAAGTTTGGAAATCGCTATCTGCGGCAAGCAGCCTGGAAGAAGCTGAGGATATGATTTCTAAGTCTCGAATGCTCGTGGTAAAACTCACAACGAACGCGCATAACTGGAGAGACGGATCAGACACACCCCAGTCGCAGTTGATACATGCTTCCGTGCAGCAGCTCCTTGGACAGGCGACTTCTCTTACTCCGATGGGCCTTTATAGCGCGCGGTTCTTGAGCGAACTTCTTCAAAGCTTGACAGAGGCTCACGGTTTCCCATCAAGTGGAGAGCAATGGTTGACGAGCCTTGATATCCTGAAATCCAGCCCCTCAACTGTCCTTCCAGCTGTTGCCATCTTAAGCGGCCTTGGTCAGGCGGTATCAACATCGAAAGCAGTAAACAACCTTTGCAATCGGCTAGTTAGCGATGTTGCAGGGGGAAAACTCAACAAGGAGGAGACACTCATTACTTTAGTTCTCCTGAACGCGTGTATGCAAATATACGATATCGGAGAGCTCCCTGTTGCCAACAACAGGCTAGTCTTTGCCGTGAAGCAGCTAACGTCATGGTTAGAAACTCCCGAGGACCTCGACTATCGTTTCGCTGCCGAAGTCTGTCGCGCTCTCCAGAGACTGCTACCGTGCATTAAGGACGTGTACGGGCCTTATTGGGAGCTCACCGTGGATTTCTGCATCTATCTATGGACAAAGCAGATCGTCCAAGCTCTGGAATTTCGGCTTCCAGAGATACATGCTTCTCTCAGGCTCATCACGATACTCCAGTCGTTAGAAGATCCAAATGATGATCTCGTCGACGTCCTGCAATCGACTGCCGAGAAGAGGTCTGCCGCGCTCATTCAACTGCTCAAGCTACCTCGAGAGAAGGAGACGCAGGCTCTAAATATCGTGGATGGTATCATCTGTCGGCAGGTCGACAAGCTTCCTCTGGACCACATCAAGGACGTCTCAGACCTCTATGGCCTAGTCGCGAGCGACTCTCGCGCCATTCAAACTGCTGCATTCACTGTGTTACATAAGGCACTCCCAGCTGCACAGGAGCAGCTATCCGTGGACATCCTACTGGACAAGAAAGATGCTCAACTTCCCGACGAGCTCTTGTCTCTGCTCCTCGACGCACCGACTCTTGACGCGTATCCCGACGACGTGCTTGCGCAGTTTCCAACCCCTGTTCGGTCTTATCTGCTATCCTGGCACTTGGTATTTGACGCCTTCCGGGCTGCCTCGTTCAAGGTACGCAGTGACTACGCCGAGAACCTCAAGACAGCCAACTACATTGGTCCGTTGATGGAGTTTACCTTTGACGTACTTGGTCACTCGGCGGCCCACGCGTTGAACTTGGACAAGGCCGACTTCACGGAAGATCACATCCGGGAATACGACCTCAAGCTGGCAGAGGCCGAGCCCGGGGAGAGAAGCATGCAGTGGCTGCTCGTCCATCTCTTCTACCTCGTGTTGAAGTACGTACCGGGGCTCTTCAAGGCGTGGTTCATAGACTGCCGGTCCAAGCAGACCAAGATCGCCGTGCAGGCCTGGATGGTGAAGTACTTCTCGCCGATCATCATCGCGGACGTGCTGGACGAGGTGGCGGACTGGGCCGCGAACCAGAAGGCCCCAGCCGACGACGACGAGAAGGAGCTCATCGTCAAGGTCAGTCGCGCGGCCAGGGAGGTCACGGCCGGCTACGAGGTCGACGAGATGCGAGCCGCCATCTCCATCCGCGTCCCCCCTGAGTACCCCCTCGAGGGCGTCTCGGTCACCGGCATCAACCGCGTCGCCGTGAATGAGAAAAAGTGGCAGAGCTGGATCATGACGACGCAGGGCGTCATCACCTTCTCCGTAAGCAGCGTTCCCACTCCCACCCGCACTCCATACCCCTTATCCCTTTTCTTCTCAAAACCCTCTGTCTTGAGTCTCAAAGCTTGTATGCGCACAGAAGCACCGCATTGCTGACCAACCCGGGTAAAATAGGGCGGGAGCATCATCGACGGCCTCATGACGTTCCGGCGTAACGTGGTGGGGGCCATGAAGGGCCAGACCGAGTGCGCCATCTGCTACAGCATCATCAGCAGCGACCGGCGCATGCCCGACAAGCGCTGCGGTACCTGCAAGAACCTCTTCCACCGCACCTGCCTGTACAAGTGGTTCCAGAGCAGCAACCAGAACACCTGCCCCCTGTGCCGCAACCCCATCGACTACCTCGGCGCCGACACCAGGGCCCGGAGAGGCGGTGGCGGCGGGGCGTGAGGGATGGAAAGGAAAGAGAAGAGGAAAGGAAGAGGTCGTGGCGGTCGTTTTGGGCGCTGGATGCAGCCATCCGGTTGAAAAAGGTATTTGGACTACTAAAGTGGAGTTCAGGGGTAGAGATCGCTTCTTGCTGCGAGAGGTTTCTTCGGCACTTGGACAGCCCGAGTAAAAGACAGTTCTACAAACCATTTCTTAGACATTTGAAGTATTATTTACATAATGCTGGTCTGCGGGGCTAGTAAGGCTATGAAGACTTCCCAGACAAATAAAATCCACAAAAGATTCTCTTGATGTGAAATGCGGATGAGACTCGGGTAGATTCGTTGCGGATATATAGTAGAATAATGAAAGGCATGGATGATCCCCTTTCTACTTGGTTCGGCTTGACGTGCCGATAAGACTTTCGGATAGTGACGGCCTCTTCACTCTTAAGGTACTGGGGATTAATGATCTGAGTTGGTTGTAAGGAGACGCTTTACAGGGTGATATGGAGCTCTATATTTAGTCAGCCCACAATATAAGCCGAATAATGTTGGCACTGACGATATCGACACCCATACGAGGAAAAAGGACTTGATAGCCTAATAGTATCTCACATCTCTATAACTCTGCATCAATGTGTTCCTGCGGAATACGCAGAGAATATCTGCAGGAAGTATGGTTGGCAGGGTGAAAAGCCTGCCACAAGCATAAAAGTGAGCTCCGAGGGATATGAAGGTAGGCATAACAATCATTAACGTATTCCTGAGCATAGCCTTCCTTTCTTTGAGACAAGAAGAATATCACTTACATAAATCCAGTTTCCCCAGAAGATACCTCAAACGGGCAGCTCCATCCATGCTTCTAACACTGTCCACCTTCCGTCTTGTCCCTGAGAACCCCTTCAAGTCACACAATATGGAATTGCTGGCTAAGACTAGGTCCACTTTGGAATGAATGAAATGTTAATGAGAGTATCAAAATTTAACGCTGTTCTTTGATAGTCCTACTATGCCCAAATTCTTTTTGAGTTAGGCAGGCCTCAATAGGTGGGGTAATGGGGTTGAGATATTAGAGGTGGTCCCTTAAATTATTGTGGCTGCATCCATTCTTCTACTAGCCCCAAGACCGGCCTGATTTGGTTATAGAACGCCTGGACTATGGGCTGTAAAGAGTCAGTGTCTATACTGTACGGCGACGATGACTTTTCAAGGTATCGAAACAATGGTTCCATTTCCATCGAAGGATACTCCTGAACATGGCCTGTGCCTAATTCCGATATATGCAGCATGCTGAGCTTATGGGAATGGAACGCTGTGACATGGTATACATAGCATCGGATCTGGGAGGTAGCCCTCAATACGAGGATTTGGAAGGGGCTTGGGGGAGGTGCCAGTATATAACAAGATGAATGGGAAGGCAGGGGAAAGTGCCGGGTACCCTCGTCGAGACACGTCCCGGAGGAAAACGAAACACATGTCTGACAGTTCGACTAAAGGTCTAATCTAATTGGCTTGTTCTCGAAGAGGCGGCTCAACGATCCCCCGAGACTCCTCCATCCGCTATTCTACGCATCTCTGAACGGACACGTCTTACAAGCCTGAGAGATATTCCGGCACTGAAACCATGGCCGCAACAATAACCATAAGGAAAACGTCAGTATCGCAGCCCAGAAGCCATGCAGTGTGTATATAATAGAACAAAGTGAACGGAAGGGCATGCAACTCTAGCAAGGAGGTGATGGTCCTTGACAACTGGTTGGGGAGCCTAGAGAAGAGTATGGAACTCGGGGAGGTAAAGGTAGTCGACAGATAACTGAGTGGTCTAGAAGAGCGGACGTAACTTGGGGAAAGTGGGGAAAACGTCGACAACCAGTTGAGTAGCCTAGAAGAGCGGACGCAACTCGGGGAAAGCGCACACGTGCATTGAGACTCGGCAGAGAGACTTGTATAAAAGGTTCAGGTAGCATGGCGGCCACCACCGCGTACAAGTCTCGGTCACTGTCTAGGTAGATCAGTTGTGACCGCGTTGTCCGTTGCACGAGAAGGCGCCCTATTCTTCCTATGAGAGCTTCCCGCCTAGAGCTCCTTTGTGAGAGAGGCTGGGCACCTGTTACCGAAGTTCTCGCAAACAGCACGCTTTGTGTAGTACAGGCCGGCGCCTTGATATCCGTATACTTATCCCCACTTTCCGGCTCATCTATGAATGTGCATAGACGATGTAGAAATATTATAACGGAGTGCACGAGGATGCACGCAACTCGAGGAAGGAGGCGGAGGTCGTTGACCATTAGTTGAGCAGTCTGTGCATATAGGGTGGAAGGCCTCATAAGCCGCGTCGCCGGTCTGTACCCCTTGTCGGACAACGATGCACAATACCTGCATAACGTATTTAATTAAGCAGGGGATATTTATAAACATCACGAACTTCTTCTTTCCCTTTACGTCCGCAGAACATCGGCGCTCGCCCTTGAATGCGGCTGCGCATTAGGGCCGAAGCTCTCACAAGCCGCGTTCCCGGTCTGTGCCCCTTGTCGAGCCACGATGCACAACATCAGCTTGCCAGCAAAACTTATTTAAGAAAAAAAACTTTCCCAATCATCACGAACTTCCTTCTTTCCTTCTACACGCAACAGCCAACGAGTTCATTGAATTCGTTTTGGTCTCCTGCCTTCGCAACTATCACCAACCCTCGTTAGGACGACAAGATGGCGTCTCAGGGGTCGACGTCACGTGATCCCCAAGGCGCTAACGCGGCATCCACTCGCGCTAATGACGGCACTAATGACGCTAACGACGCTATGACCAGGGCCCACATCGACTACCCCGATGTTTCGCCGGACGTACTCGACGCCGCCATGGCCCTCATGACCCTGAGGTATGGTGTCATTCAAAGTGGCCCGGGCGCTGATTGTCAGCCAATTTCGGAACGCGTACCATCGCGCGCAGGCCAGCCATCGCAAGACCGAGACCACCTCCCAGCATATACTGGCTCTACCCAGCCTGTGGGACAGCAAGACTTGCAACACTCTTTTGTGACAGGACACACTCTTGCCACGACCCCTCCTTGCTCCTTTCCAGTTATCCATACGGAGTCACATACTATCTGGCTTCCCGGTGAAGCAATTCCAGGTCGCGAGGCTGAGAAGAAATCAGAGACCTCCAACATTGTCAACGGCGAGTCTGTTACCAGACCTCACAAGCGCCTCAAGAATTCCAAGCTCCTCAGACGTGACAAGCCCCTCGGACTTCGCACGGCAATCAGACGTCGCAAGCTCATCAGACGTCGACAGGACTTCAGAATTCGCCAGCTCTCCAGCCAGTACATTCAACGTCGGAAGGTCATAAGAGCTCGCAAGCTCAACAGTCTTCTGAACTCCATCAAATTTCTGAAGTCCATCAAACCTCCGAAGGGCGCCAAATGCGTCGGGCGCGGGCGCGGCAAGGTTGCTGCTCTCTCTTCCTTCCCTGAAGATCCTCCTCGTGAAGAGGACACCGCTTCTGTGGCACCGGCAACTTCGGGAGGACTTAGGAATTTTCACCGAGACCTCCTTGCCGCGCTACCTTTCTCGTTTGGCTTAGGTCAACCTTATCCACGTCTTGGCGCCGGCTTGGATCTTGACTCCCTTCGCGCATCACTCAGATTCGGAGTCGCTTTCCCAGAAGGCCCCCCTCAACTTTCTGAGGATCAACCCGTGCAGCTTTCTCAGCATCAAACCGCGCAGGACGATTCTAGCGACAGGTCCAGGGAGAATCAGGGCGCCAGTCTGAGACAACCCGTAGAGGAGGATCTCAGCGACTCGTCTACGGAAGAATCCGGAGGCGTAAGCCTGAGACGGCCCGCATCCGAAGATTCTGGTGACTCGTCCGCTGAGGAAAATCAGGTCGTAAGCTTGAGAGGTGGGGGTTATTCACCGAAGATGCCTCCCGACGTCGGACCCCACCCCGGGAATATCAGAACTACTCGTCAGTATGATTTTGAGCACTCCATTCGGCGAAAGTTGGGCAAACCGGGCGTGGATATTGTCAGAGAGGAGGAGTACCGTCTCAAGGGGATTCAGCTAATTCTTGCACTCAAAGGCGAGGTTCGGTTGTATGTTCTTTCTATCGCCTCTGGCGACCTACATATACTGACAAATCATACTCATAGGCCGATCAAGACGTATGTCGCTGCCACCGTCTTCTACCATCGTTTTCGCCTCAAGCACCTCGGGACCCAGCACCATTGGCGCGACGGTGCTATAGCCTGTCTATTCCTAGCCTGTAAAGCTGAGGACACCCAGAAGAAGTCTCGAGAAATACTGTGTGCCAATTACAACATGAGTCACTCTGACAAGAAGACTCCCGACGATAAGGTTGGTAGTATAATCACTCGGTCGCTTGTTTTCGGCGACTAATGGATTGCAGTTTTTCGATCAGCCACAAAGATTAATCATTGGACTGGAGCGACTCGTTATCGAGTCGATCCACTTTGACTTTCGTGTGCGCCACCCTCAGGATATCCTAGCGAGACTCGTCAAGAAGGTCCTACCTGGCAACGAAGATGGCCGTAACTTCTTCCCAGCTGCTTTCCAAGTTCTCTGGGATATGCACATGACGTATGCCCCTATCAAACAGACCTCTTACACCATGGCTTTGGCGGTTTCTGAGGTGACTGCACTTCTTACTGGCATGCACGTCGAGAAGTTCCAGAGCTTGGACCCCAAGGCACACTACACAGACCGTGGATCCGTCACCGAGACCATTCTCGATATTCTTGATCTCTACGAGAACCACCACGACATGACGCAGTTCGGCAAGCAGTTCCCCCTGGAGACCTTCATTGACCTGAAAATTTTGGTGAACAAGGAGCTCGAGGAGAAGCATCTACCTCGCTACAAGTTTCAGTGCGCCGAGTGCGAGAAGAACCCGGAGCCAACCTCAGACTCGGACGATCCTGACATTGCTCCTTCTGGTACTGGACAAGGCGAAGGCACCGTTCGTTACGTATTCGATACCACCCAGGCGGCTGAGGAACTCAACGAGGTCCGCAAATATGTGGAGGACGACTACGAGTTCTACGAGGTAGAAGAGGAGGAAGAGATTCGTGATTCCCCCCCGCCCGCTCCTCGTGACCAGCCCCGCGGCCCTCGTGGCCCTCGTGGCCCTAGTGGACCTCGTGGCCGCCGAGGACCCGGCGGCCCTCCCCGGGGCCCTGCAGGATCTACTGGCAGCGTTGAGCCGTTCCCCCGAGGTCCTCGTGATACTGGCGGACCTCCTCGTGGCCCCAGCGGTGGCGGTCACAATCCCAACTGGCGATCCCGAAACCGCCAGGGCAACCGCCGCCGCCGGGACTAGATCATCATACAGCCATGCGCGATGAGAATGCGCGAGGATTGAGGGGTTGACCATTCAAGTGGGAGACCTGATGGCCCGAATGCGGCCTGCATTTTCTGCGTTTAGCTTGATGATGACGATGGTTATGATACCCAAGCATAGGACAGGCGTTACGGATATACCCTATCGGTAGATAGACCTGAATGGAATGCCTTGATTGCTGAATCCGTTGGCAGTAGTCCCTTTTGTGAGATAACTTGCCGTTTACACGATTGCCGCTGATGTTGTCTCGGTATTAAGGAGATCGATCTTTGAGATCTCGAGACCCAGCAGCTAGTACTCGAGGTGGTGCCGATATCTCCCACGAGTATTGTACACTATGTGACCGTCCTGAAAGCAGGAGGACATGGGGTTGGGAGACGTTTGGGCATAAGTTTCACAGCTGGGACATGGCGACGTTGATAGGTAGTTAATTGCTCCTCCAGTATTTAGTGACGAATTCATCGTACGAGTTTCTTTCCAGTCGCGTATATGCTAGTAAGGCGATCGACTGCTTGGAGACCATGCAAAGAGATGGACTCGGAGGATACCTGGGACAACGACAGACACTGGGCCGGAGGACGGGAGGACCGCCCGGAGTGACGCAGCCTGTCAGTGCCTGCAGGGTACGACGCGGTAAGACGCAACAGTCCTGTGTTGATAGTGTAATTGATTGGCCAACGACACATGAGGAGATAAACTCCGACAAATGCGCCTTGTGGCCTCTTACTTATATGAAGTAAGGTGCGCTCTTGTCAACAAAGTTCAGGAGAAGCAGTGGTCGCATACTGTAGCCATGAAGGGCAGCTTGGGCACGTCAGTTAGTGTGGTAATCCTAGACTCAGCCATTCTTTTCCTGTTTGTTCCTTTACCTCCCGAGACTCTGTAATTACATACTTTACGTAGCGGTGATATAAATGAATGGCACATCGCTGCGAAGATTGCTTATATATATTATATCTGCAAACGACTACAAGATAATTTCAGACTTTCATGGTCAGCCAGTTGCTTGAAAAAGGCGTACCCTATAGCTGAAGTTAGAGAGAAACAGACTGTGTAAATAGTGCGATAATAAGGCTAATTGACACGGTGCCTTTTCGCGTTCTTATTACGCAACAGCTGAAGCTCTTTAACCTTAACGTTAGTGGATATAAACTACATTTTCATCAGCTCTCTCTCACTTCACACACACCACACACCAAGGGGTAATTGTAACCAAACATGCCTCGCAAGGTAAGTTTTACGCCGCAGCCTATTTACGTCAGAGCGATTGACAACTAACCACCTCGCAGATCAGAATCCCGGACGACCCGGCCCGCAATCGCGAGAACCAGCAGCGGTGTCGCGCCCGCCGGAAGGAGTACGTCCAGGAGCTCGAGAGGCGGGTGCGCGAGTACGAGCGCCGCGACGCCGAGGCCACCTGCGAGATGCAGCGTGCTGCCCAGGCGGTAGCCTGGAAGAACGAGCGCCTCCTCGCGCTGCTTGCTCTTCACGGTGTTCCACGCGCGGAGATCGACGCCTTCCTCCAGCCGCCGGATGGTGTTGGAGCTGCAGCTGCTAATAACGCGGCACCAAGCGCTGCTGGCTTTACTCCAACTGCTGCGAGTTGTGCTGGGGCGGCTGGAGTCCCCAGCGGTGGTGGCGCTAAGTTTGATGGCCTCGGGCTTTCAAGTAATGCCAAGGCTGGATCGCCTGAGCATGTGCCTTTGGCCCGTGCTTGTTCCGCAGCATCTCGTTGCGCCACTCGGAAATCAGACGAGCCATGCTCTGCAGGCACCGACAGTCAAAGCTCGTATGAAGCCCCAGAAACCAACATCCTATCTCGGCAACCGGATTCGACCTCAAGCGACACTCCTGCCGACAAGGTCGATCTCCCAGCGACCGGAATTGGCTTATCGCATGGCTCACCCGGCCAAGTAACTTCCTGCGACGCCGCTGCTACCATGATTGCCGACCTCCAGGGCCATGGAGATGCGGCGCAGGCGAGAAGCCTTCTGGATTGCGGGGACTCCAGCGATTGCCATGTCAAGAATACCCGTCTTTTCCAGTTAATGGTCGAAACCCCATGAAGCTTCAGCGCTATGCTCATCTAACATTAGCTCTATTTTGCCAATCTTGCTGTATTTGCGCGTAGGATCGATGACCCAGCTTGCTCAAACAGGATGTATGCCATTTCGGTCGAGTCTTTCAATCCTTCCAAGCCCACCTTCTTCCGATCCACTTGACGACGTACACCAATCCAAGAAGCACCGGGACCTCGATCAGGGGCCCGACGGTCGATGCAAGAGCCTGATCACTATGCGGACCATATGTAGCAACCGCCACCGCAATCGCGAGCTCGAAATTGTTGCTGGCCGCAGTAAAGCTCTGAGTGGCCCCAAGGCTGTAACCGAAGCCGCACCGATAGGTCGCCCATAGCGTTACAAAGAAGATGGCTACAAAGTATATGGAGAGAGGAACCGCAACCCTTACGACAGATACGATCTGGTGAACGACCTGGTGTCCTTGGTACGCGAAGAGGATGAGGATCGTGTACAACAATCCGATCAGGGACCACGGTGCGACGAACCGTAGGAACACGCGTTCAAACCATTCTAGTCCCATCATGGTCCGCAATGCAAAACGGGACACTACTGCTGCGGCTAGCGGAATACCGAGGAAGACTCCCACGCTCGTTGCGACGACTTCGTAGGAGATGTCCAGCGGTCCGGTCTCATGGCTGATGACCCGGATGAAAAAGACGGCCAATGGGGCGAACAGAACCATTTGCAGCATCGAGTTTACCGCGACGAGGATTGCGCAGTATTCGCTATCACCACCGGCTAGTCCGGTCCAGATAAGCACCTGTCGTGAAAGGTCAGCGCCTACATCCATGTCTCCGAATCCCGCAAGAGCGTACGTACCATCGCAATGCATCGGCCGAGTCCCACGAGGATCACACCGGTTCGAAGTTCTGGCTTATCCGGAAGACACATCCACGCGAGTGCAAGCTGCATTTTGGATTAGCCAAAGTCATCTCCGCAGAAAATGCGTCGGAGCAAGTGGATGCGCAGGTAGAGGACATACCATGAGAAACGGAGCCACGATCCAATTCACAAAGACGCTGAAAGCCATCTGCTTCCAGATCCCCGGGTGCGAGAAGATCTCGTGCAACTTTTCGTACCGTACTTTGCACAAGATGGGATACATCATCACAAGGAGTCCGACAGCTGCCACCCGGGTCCGTTAGTTACCATGGCATTATGCTTGGTCTCCGGTTCGCTCGGAACGATGGCGGACACCATGACATGGCACTTACCGATTGGCACGGAGACGCCAACGAACTCGCCCTTCTTCAGGGCTGTCGCGGTTTGCGGCACGAAGTTGCCAAGGAGCACTCCGATGATCATCGCTAGCAGGATCCAGATGGCAAGGAAGCGGTCCAGCCAACCGAGCGACTTGAAAACGGAGTGTTTCGGTGCAACGCCTCTGTCTACTGTCTGGCTCTCAGCGTCGTCGACGTCGCTGGTCTTCTCTGCGGCGGGAGGTGTCAACGACTGCGGTGCTCCACCAACACCGAGCCCGTCCTCATCTTGTCTGTGTTCTTTGGCTGCCATGAGTCGATTCGAATACGTGCAATGTGGCAAACAGAAGAAAGTGCGGTCGATTTCTAAGATGGCGGACGCGAGGGAACTACGTCTCGATATAAGTTATTCTTTGGAAGTTGTTTAATACGCAGACAGATGGCCTCCCTTTTCTAGGCTATTGGACGTTGGCCGGCACTCGAGTCTCTACTTAGTATCTTGCGAGACAAACCGTACATATTAAGTATTAACTGGCGCCATAAACTGACTAACTGAAAGAAAGCCGGGTATCTAACCCGTGAGAGATACCGTCCGAGGATGTTAAGACTTACCCACCATACGTAGTACAGTGGGCAAAATGTTGAGATTTCATCCAATCAGATGAGGGGCATGACATAGTGCCAAGATGTCATCCAGGTCCCGGACTTGATTAACCGGAACGCCCTCCTTACTGCGACAACACAACCACCGCATACAACATTTCACCTTGGGCCTTCCAAGGGTAATTCAGTATGGGAGAAGCCCGTACAGCTATTTTTTTCCCGTACGGGTTGTGGTTGTTGCGTCGCAGCCATGAGGGCGTTCCGGATGGGAAGGACTGCGGAGAACGGAAATTTTGATTTGTTTCTTTAATATCTCCGCGATACCAGCTCCGATTGGGATGTTATATATACGGTTAAGAAGCCCTTTTAAAGCTGTATTTAATAGCGTTTTTTATTGTTTTATTAAATGCCGTTGTTACTGTTATATTTGCGAGTTTCCAAGAGAGATTTTCGAAAATTTGTATGGGAACGCGGAGAACGAAGCCAACAAATCACAACTTGAAGTCAGGCCCTATTTTTGAGGTTCATGTTTTGTGGGTACCTTTTGTGGGTCGGTACTTAGAGCTACAGGTTATTGGAAAGCCCTAGCCACAGCTACGCCGCAGGCATAGCCACAACTCCAAAAAATAGGGCCTGACCTAAGTAAGTTCGCGTTAACGAAGGCGTTTATTGTCAGCTAGCCAGGTATGCTATAGCACAATAACTACAGAAAGCTACGCTTTGATCGGAGGATAATTGTTCCGTTGCTAGGCTATACAAAAGCTGTATGTGTATTGAAAAGCTGCATAATTAGCTAAATTTAATAATGCAATTAATATTTCTTATATTTAATAATTAAAAGTTTTATTTGTTTAATTTAAGTAATTATTAATTAATTAATTATTGTTAAAACGATATAGGCTGTATATTAATAGTAATTATTTTAATATATTTTAATAATAATAATAATAACTATACCGTCGACGTACTTCGTTATTTACAAAAAACCTAAAAATTAAAACCGTTTTAAAAGCAAATTTTAATTTAAAACGTTCGTACTTGATATTTGGAATTTTATTAATTTTAATTAATTACTTTAATAACTTGTTAGATTTATAAAATCTGATATAACGTTCTATCCGAAAAAACGAATTTGTTATATAATGCAGATTAATATTTTAATTGTTTTTTTTTTTTTAAAAGAACTTTCGACAAAATCGAATTTACGGATTACTTAATAAATATTTAAAAAATATTAACGGTTTTACAAAATAAGTTTTGGAATTTGTATTTCTAATAATTAAAGAAATAAGTTTTTTTTAAAAAAAATTAAAGGAATAGTACGCTAAAAAGGCCGAATTCGGCAAGATATACGATAGTAAATTTCTAATTAATACTTAACGAAAATATCGAAAAAAGTTAAAATAAATTGCGAAATTAAGTAAAAAGTTAAACAAATAAATTATGAAATAATAAAAAATAATAACGATAACAATACGGCGTTTTAAAAACGAAAATAATAATTATATAGGTTAGCGATTTATGTATAATTTTAGTTTTTATCATGAAAATTTGAAAAACTCTTTTCAAGATAATAAAAAAGGCCGAGATCGATAATGGAACGATTAATTATTAAAAGCTAACGGTTTATTTTTTAGATTATTAGATTATGATTTATTTTTTTCATATTACGAAATATAAAGATATCGTTTCCGATTTTTTACAGGATTTTTATAAACCTTATTAATTAGGATGGTTTTAATTAGGAAAATAACAAATTTTAAATCGTTAACCGTAAAGTAAAATCCTTATACGAAGGTTAAAGCGAAGTAACTGTAAAGGTTTTTATACGGACCGAAACTTTAATAAGCGAAAACGTAACGAATCGGACGTTTAAAGGATTTGTTATAGAAGATATTTAAGTTTAATGCATTTATTGCTTTAATATTATTATGCTTTTTTTAATAAAGTTTTAGTAGAATTTATATTTAGTAAGATAGTTATAAAATTAATTTGAAATCGGATAGTTTTCGATTAGTTTTTTAAAAAAAGATTAACCGTATATATAAGTTTATAGATAAGTTAATTATAAAAAAGTAATTTTTAAAAAGAATAAAACGAGTTTTAACGTGTTTTTTAATTATTAATTAACGTGTTATTATAAATTTATTGTTTTACTTTTTATCAAATTCGTTTATTTTGAACGTAGGTTTATAATATACGTTTTTAACTTTATTAGCAGGTTTTTAAATTTTAAATTAATTATACAAGGCGACGGGGTTTACGTAAATAATAATTTTGTCCCGATTAAAAGGTATAAAAAGATTAATTTATTATTTCGAAACTTTACCGGTACGAAAATAGTATAGTTATATAACGTAACTTATTAGGAAAATTTCGTATATAATTTGATATTATTTCGATAATTTCAAAAGAAAGATTATTAATAAAACAACCGAAAGATTAATAATTATATTTGAAATAAATATTATTAAGTTATAGTTACGTTAATAAATAAACTTAATTAGTTTATTATCGAAAATGTTAGCGTAATAACCTTTTTTATAGTTTCGGTTACTTATAAACGAAATATTAATTTAAGGATAATAAAACCGCCGCGTATAAGTAATAATATTTTGAAATATTTACGATTAAGTTATTTAAATTTTAAAATAATCGCTTAGTTCAGTTTTATATTAAGGGAATCCGGCTGAAAGATTTTATAATTATTAAATCTTAGGTATATAACAAGGTAAAAGTTAAAAAGTAAATATGCCGAAAGTTTAAAAAGGGAGTTTTCCAATTAAGATAAAAAATTGTTATTAATTTTATTAATTTCGAAAAAAACTTTAAAGGATATAAATACGTTATATTCGTTACTAATAAATACTTAGATTTTATTTAGAATATTTACTTTAAAAACCGAAAACAAGATATATTAATTATTGTATTTTGATATTTGTTAAACGTTTTAAAGAATTAAGAGAAGGCTTTTTATAAATAATCGAATACGATAACGAAATCTTAAAAAGTTACTTATTTCGAAATATTTTCTAGTTACTTTTTTTTAATATTAGTTATAATTTTTTAAAATTATATACCTAGGCCTAAAACGGAGATACAAAACGTTTAAGAGGTATATATAAACAGAGAATAACTGTTATACGAAATACGGTTAAATTATTTACGTTTTTAATTATATATATCTTTAAAACATTAATATATTTATATAACCGTATCTTTAAATACGCCTTTTTTAGTAAACCCTATATAAGATTTATTATATTTATTTGGTATATAAAAACGGCATTATAATATTTAATTATAAGTTTTAAAAAACTTATTTGCAAACTTACGGCTGCATAGCTTACGTTATAACAACTGCTGTTATAAAGAAAAAATAAAGGTTTTAAAAGTTAAATTCCAAAGCATGGATAGGTTTTTTCGTCGGTTATTGATTAATAAATATTTACGAAATTTAGAACTTTTTAACAAATAAGATTATTGTTATTCGAAATATATAATTTAATAAAAAGGTTATTTTTTAAGTAATATTAAAATATAAAATACGACTTTTTTTACGTTAATAAAAACGTGTTATACAACTTATTCCGACAGGTTTACGTACCTAAATAGGATTATGGCCACATTATATATATATTAAAAAAAGATAGATATTTAAATAAAATAATTTAATTACCGATTAGATAAAAGGAATAACTTTAAAATAGTATAAGTATCTAAAAATACGTATGTGATAAAAAAATAAACCTGTTTGCAAAAGAATAATTACTTTTATACAACCGTTATATTCGAACTATTTCCATTCTTTGGATTATCGCCGTAGCTAGCATTTGCCTTAATAACTATTATAATTATTACGTTAACGGAAAGAATAAAGGTAATTGTAAGTTTTTGTTAAATTGTTTAACTTAATATAATGGTAAAAAACGAAGGTACTTTACGGGTTATATACCTAAGTTTCCCGTACGTTCTATATCGAAAAGATGGTTATTGGTATGATTATAAGGTATGAAAAGCCGCGTTTAACGTTAAACGATTAATTTATCTTATTAGTACGATTAATAATCGGCCGGTAAATTGCGGAAACTTAAGGAAAAAGATATAGTCATGCGCTAAAAAAATCCGTGCACCCTACCAAGAGAATCCGTACGTTAATACACAGATGTTTTTAGTGCATTAGTGTAACTTAAAGTTTACGTTATTTTAATCGGGAAAGTTTTAATATATTAAGAATAAAGTTAAAAGTAAAAGTGTTATTTAGATTATAAGGCCAGGTATATAGGCGAGACTTACTGTTATTACTATAATGTTATAAAGAGCTAAGTATATACCCGTTAAAGAAGTTATTTCTAGAAACCGAAAAGGCTTATTTGCAAAATTATAGGAATATGCAGTTTTGAAAGATCGTCGATTAATCTGCTATTAAAAGGAAATAAGTCCCAAGATATATATAGATATATATTTACAAGTTTGATAAGTATAGCTGGTTATAAAAATGTAAGATCTGTTTTATTATACAAAGCGATTAATAACTTAAAAACGTTTATAGCGATATATATGTATTTATTTTAACCGGAAGGTTTTTTAAAGCCTTGATAGTTACAGTTAAGTTCGATTTAAAGTTTAAGCAGTATAACGTTATAAATGTTTTTGTTAAAGCGAACTTATTTTATAAAGTTTTTATAAAAATGCCCTTAGGATATCCTTAATATAGCAGGGTAGTTTTAATTAAGAATGCTTTATACGGCCTAAAAAAATTACCGTTGTTTTAGCAAAAAGATTTTATTAGTACGTTTAAAAATTTGAGATTTAACCTAGTTTTTTATAAGCTTTATTACTTTTTCGTTAAGAAATATTCTTTTTTACGTCGACGATATTATCGCCGCGTATAATAAGAAAAACCAGGCCCTCGTCGATCGGCTAGTTTAATAAATATAAAAACGGTACATTTTTATAAAGAATAAAAACTTATAGTGGTTTCTAAGTATCGAAGTAATTAAAGAAAGATTTAATAAGAAATCTAGCTTTTTTAATCTAACTTTATAAATAAACTGGTTAACCTAATTCTTACAGAAATTCTAAATAATTTTCTAAAAACGCTAATAGTAAGCGCCGAATTACTATTAAACCTTGATTTGGATCTCATACAGATTTATATTAATAATAATACTGTAAGAATTAAATAATAACGGGTAAACTAATTACGTTTAATAATAATCGATAACTAAAGGTAATCTGAGTAATTAAGTTGTATTATAAGCTGGTATTATTTAAGATTATGAGAATAACGGGCATATATAGTCTTTTTGTTAATTTACAATAATTATTATTAATTATTTTAGATTACGACTAATTACTGTGGCCGTAGTAATTATCAGTAATTCCATTATTCTAATCATTTTTGATTACCGGATTTACCGTAATTACAAATTACGTAATCTAAGCTTATGGTCGGAGCTTGTTTTTCTGCAGCCTCCGACCGTTTTGGAAAGGCCAAGCCTGGCTAGGCCATAACAATTATATACTAATCAAAACCGAGTTATTCTGTCCCAATTTAATATTTAGGCTTATTTAAGATATTTATTTTAAAACCCGAAAACAAGATATATTAATTAATCCGTTCCGATATTTGTTAAGCATTTTGAAAAATTCAAACAAAGTTTTTCTATAAGTAATCGAATACGATACTAAAATGTTGAAGAACTACTTGTTTTAAAATATCTTTTAGTTGTTTTTTAATATTAAATTTAAGCATTTAATACCGTATACTTAGGCTTAAAACGTGGATATGAAACGTTTAAAAATATAATTTAAAAAGCGATTATTATACAGCGTTAAATTACCCGCGTTTTTAATCGTATACATTTTTAAAACTGCACTATACCTATATAACTATATTTCCAAATACGCTTTTTGTTGATAGATTTCATACGAGGTTTATTATATTTATTTGGTATATAGAAACGAGGTTCCAATATTTTATTACAAGCCTTAATAAGCCTATTTGCAAACTTAAAGGTATATGACTTCCGTTATAACGACCACTGTTATAAAGAAAAGAATCTTAAAAGTAAAATTTTAAAGCATAAATAGGTTTTCTTATTGGTTACTAATTAATATATATTACAAAATTTAGAATCTTTTAACAAATAAAGTTATTACTATACGAAATATATAATTTAATAAAAAAGCTACCTTTTTAAGTAATATTAAAAACTTAAAAAACGGCCTTTTTTACATTACCGAAACCGAGTTACAGAATTTATTCCGATAGGCCTCTATACTCAATTAAGCTAATAGCTACTTTATAAATATAAAAAAATAAAATCCTAAATAAAATAATTTAATTGCCGGCTAGATAAAAGAAATGGTTTTAAAATAGTATAAGCTTTTAAAAAAAGTACGGGATAAAAAAATAAGCTTGTTTGTAAACGATTAATTATTTTTATATAACTGTTATATTCTAATTATTTCTATTCCTTAAATTATTACTGCCTTTAATGTTTATTTTGATATTTATTACGATTATTGTACTAATAGAAAAAATAAAGTAACTTTAAGTTTCAATTAAGTTATTTAACTTAATATAACGGTAAAAAACAAAGGTATTTTACGGGTTATAAACGTAAGCTTTCTGTATATTTTATATTAAAATGGCATTATTAAATACGATTATTGAATTCAGAAAACGATATTTAATATAAAACGGTTAATATATTTTGCAAATATAATTAATAACAGACCGGTAAGCTGCAGAAATTTAAGGAGAATAAAAACTTAAAATACAGGTTATTTTAATCTAAAAAGATTTAAAGTATTAAAAACAAAGTTAAAAGTAAAAGTATTACTTAAGTTGTAAAGCTGGCTATATAGACGAAACTTATCGTTATTACTGCAAAACTATAAAAAGCTAAATATATACCTGTTAAGAAGATGTTTTTAAACATTAAAGAGATTTATTTGCAAAATTATAAGGATATGTAGTCCTGGGAGATCGTCGATCAATTTGCTATTAAAAAGAAACAGGTTTTAAGGTATATATGGGTATACGTTTATAAGTTCGATAAATATACCTGCTTACAAAAATACAAAGCCCATTTTGTTTTACAAAACGATTAATAACTTAAAAACGTTTATAACAATACCTACGTATGTACTTTAGCCGGAAAGTTTTTTTTAAAACCGTAATAGTTCTTATAATTAAGTTTAACCTAAAGATTAAACAATATAACGTTATAAATACCTTTATTAACGCGAATTTACTTTATAAAGTTTTTATAAAAACGTCTCTAGGATACCCTTAATATAGCAAAATATTCCTAATTAGGAAGGCCTTATACGTTTTAAAAAGATCGCTGTTATTTTGATAAAAAGATTTTATTAATACGTTTAAAAACTTGAGCTTTAGCCCCGATTTTTATAAATCTTATTATTTCTTTCGTTAAAAAGTATTACTTATTTTTTACGTCGACGATATTATTACCGCATATAATTAAAAAAAAACTAAGCTTTCTTTAATTAGCTAATTTAGTAAATATAAAAACGGTATAATTTTATAAAAAGTAAGAACCTATAATAGTTGTTAAATATCGAAATAATTAAAAACAAATCTAATAGAAAAATTTGGCTATTTTAATTCGACTTTATTAATAAATTAATTAATTTAATTTGTTACAAAAATTTAAATAACTTCTTAAAAACATTTGAAACGAATGCCGAATATTGCCGAATTCTGAAATGGCCTATTTAGTTATTGTTAACAAATACCAAAAAAATATCGATTTTATTTTATATATTTCGGTTTATACGCTGCCTAATATATTTTTTACAATATTCTAACTTGCACGATTTAACCTAAACCTTAATAACGTATATTATAAAGTAACTAATTGCATTATAGGATACTTGATCGATATTAAAACGATAACGTTACAGTTCGATAGCGAAAATTCGATAAATACTTCAAGTAACCTTTTTTTTAATAAATAATATAATCGATCGAAAAAACTTTTAAATTTACATTATAACGTTATTTTAAAAAGCTATACAATAACAAGCGAATAAATAATATTTAATAATTATTTCTATAACCAAAACGGAAATATTATCCTTTATAGAAGTTACTAAAAATATTTTATTTATTTTTTGATTAATTAAGGAATTAAAAGTTGGCCTAAATATAAAACCGTTACATTTATAATACGATAATTAACAGATTATACGGCTTATTAACGCCAACGTCGCTTTTTAAAATATAAAGCTACGATATATAAATATATATAATTATTAATTACGAAAAACAGCAAAAGAATATTTAATTCAAATAGATTATACGTTTACCAACAATAAATTAACTAATAGATTAATTAAAGCCTTATTACAAAAACCTTTTAAGTATTTCAAAAAACAATTAGGATTAATAAGTATTACGAAAAACTTAATTTTATAGGAGAAAACTTTAAAAACGATTTTTGATAAGGAATTGGCTAATTAAAAAAATTATTACTGGAAAAAAGGTAGAATAGAAAGCTATAGCTTTAAAAAATAATTAAGTATAACAATTAACGACTCGAACTCTTTAAAGTATTAAAGGGATATATCAGCTAGTAAATATGCTAAAGCACATTAATTAAAAAAGGATACGTTTTAATTAAAGAAAAATTATTCCGTTACTAGGCTATATAAAAGCAGTACGCGTACGAAGTAGTTAGGTAATTAGCTAAATATAATAACGCAATTAACATCTTTTATACCTAACTGTTCCAGTTTTTAAATCCTTTGTAAATAACGGAGGTCGATGGTAAGGTCGTGATTATTGATATTAAAATATATTAAGATAATTGCTACTGATATACAGATTATATCGTTTTAGCGATCTTTAATTAATTAATAATTACTCGAATTAAACACATAAAACTTTTAATTATTAAATTTAAAAGGTATTAGTTACGTTATTATATTAAATTAATTACGTAAATGCTTTATATACGCACTGCTTTTGTATAACCTAGCAACAGAACAATTATCCTCTGATCAAAGCGTAGCCTTCTGTAGTTAGTGTGCTATAGCTGTTAGATATAGAGGATATCAGTTGCGTTGTTGTATTCAGCTAATTGTACAGCTTCTCAGTATGCGTATAGCTTTTATGTAGCCTAGCAACGGAATAATTATCCTCCGATCAAAACGTAACCTTTTGTAGCTAGTATGCTATAGCATACCTAGCTAATTAATATACCTCTTTAACGCTTTAAAAAATTCGGAGCGTTAATTGTTATATTTAATTATTCTTTAAAGTCACAGCTTTTTATTTAACTTTTCTTCCGGCAATTATATCTTTTTAATTAATTAATTCCTTATTAAAAATCGTTGTTAAAGTTTTCTTTCGTAGGTTTAAAGTTTCTGTAATATCTATTAATTTTAGCCGCTTTTTAAAGTGCTTAAAAGTTTTTCGTAATAGGGTTTTAGTTAATTTATTAATTAATATATCGCTTATAAGCGTATAATCCATTTTAATTAGGTTTTTTTGTTACTTTTCGTAACTAATAGTTATATATATTTACGTACCGTAATTTTATTTTTAAAACGGTAACGTCAGTGTTAATAAATTGTATAGTTTGATAATTGTTGCGTTATAAATTTAACAGTTTTATATTTAGGCCAATTCTTAATTTCTTAATCAATCGAAAGATAAACAAGGCTTTTTAATAACTTACGTAAAGAATAATAATTCCGTTTCAGTTATAAAAGTAATTACTATGTTTTGCTTATTTGTACGTTATTTTATAGTTCCTTTAAATAGTTTTATAACGTAAACTTAGGAACCTTTTCGATTAAATGTATTATTTACAAAAAAAACGTGGTTTTAAATATTTAGCGAATTTTGGTTACCGATTAAGTATAATATACCGCGATTAGTTATTTCATAATATACACTATTAAGGTTTAGGTTAAATCGAGCAAATCGGGATATGACAAAAAATATATCGGGTTACGTATAGATTGTAATATAAAAAATAAAACTAATCTTTTTTTAGTATTTATTAACAAATCTTAAATAGGTTAAATTAAGATTTGGCAATAATTCGGCGTTTGTTATTAACGTTTCTAAAAAGCTATTTAAATTTTTTTAGGTACTAAGTTAACCAACTTGTTTATAAAATCGGATTAAGATAATTAAATCTTTCTATTAGATTTGTTTTCAAATATTTTAATTTTAAGGAATTATTATAAGTTTTTACCTTTTATAAATATATACCATTTTTATCTTTATTAAATTAACCGATTAACGAAAAGTTGGTTTTTTTACTATACGCGGCAATAATATCGTCGATGTAAAAAAAAAGTAACATCCCTTATCAAAAAAAGCAACAGGGTTCGTAAAAAACGGGGTTAAGTTCCAAGTTTTTAAACGTATTAATCAAGTCTTTTTATTAAAATAACGGCGATTTTTTTAAGCTATATAAAACCTTTGTAATTAGAAATATCCTGCTACGTTAAAGGTATTCCAGAAGCGTTTTTATAAAAACTTTATAAGGTAAGTTCGCATTAACAAAGACATTTATAACGTTATAATGTTTAAACTTTAAGTCGAACCTAACTGTAATAACTATTAAAGCTTTAAAGAATTTTCCGGTTAAAGTAAATGCGTATATATCGGTATAAACGTTTTTAAGTTATTAATTACCCCGTATAACAAAACGAGCCTTATATTCTTATAATTAATTATGCTTATTAAATTTGTAAACGTATATTTTTATATATTTTAAAACCTGTTTCTCTTTAACAGCAAATTAATCGACGATCTTCCAGGATTATATATTTTTATAATTTTACAAATAGATCTTTTCGCTTTTAAAAATAACTTCTATAATAGGTATATACTTAGCTTTTTATGGCTTCGCGGTAATAACGATAAATTTCGCTTATATACCTGGCCTTACGACTTAGGTAATATTTTTACTTTCAATTTTGTTTTTAATACATTAAAGTTTTTCTAATTAAAATAACGTTCGTTTTAAGTTATTTCTTTCTTTAAACTTCTATAACTTACAGGCCGATTTTCGATTATATTAACAAAATAAGTTAATTATTTAACGTTAAACGTAGCCTTTTATACTTTATAATCGTACCGATAACTATTTTTTCGATACGGAACGTACAGAAAACTTACGTTTACAACCGGTAAGAAATTTTCGTTTTTTACCGTTACTTTAAATTAAATAACGTAACAAAAACTTAAAGTAAACGTTAACGGCAGCGATAATGCAAAAAACGAAAATAATTGAAATATAACGGTCGTATAAAAATAATCAATCTTTTACGAATAAACTTATTTTTCCTTATTCCGTACATTTTCTTGGACGTTTATATTATTTTAAAGTTATTTCTTTACCTAGCCGATAATTAAATTGTTATATTTAGGTCTTTATTTCCTTTTTATATATATATAAAATAGCTATAAATCTGATTAAGTACGTAAACCTGTCGGAATAAATTTTGTAACTCGTTTTTAATACCGTAAAAAAGGTTGTTTTTTAAATCTTTAATATTACCTAAAAAGGTAACTTTTTTGTTAAATTGTACGTTTCGAATAGCAATAACTTTATTCGTTAAAAGGTTCCAAATTTCGTAAATATTTATTAATCGGTAACTAATAAAAAAACCTATTTAGGTTTTGGGATTTAATTTTTAAAATCTTTATTTTTTTTCATTGTAACGATTGTTATAACGTAGGCTATATAATCGTAAATTCGCAAATATGCTTTTTAAAGTTTGCGATCAAATATTATAACGTTATTTTTATATGTTAAATAAGTATAATAAATTTCGTATAAAGTTTATTAAAAAAGACGTATTTAAAGATACGGTTATATAAATATACCGCAACTTTAAAAATATGTACGATTAAAAACGCAGGTAATTTAATATTATTTCGTATAATAATCGCTTTCTCCTTAATCATATCTCTTAAACGTTCGGTACCCCCGTTTTAAGCCTAAATATGTAATACTAAAAGCTTAAGCTTAGTACTAAAAAAAAAGGACTAAAAATATCTCGAAACAGGTAACTTTTTAAAATTTCGTTATCGTATTCAATTACTTATAAGAAAACTTTATCTTGGTTTTTTAAAACGCTTAACAAATATCGGAACGTAATAATTAATATATCTTGCTTTCGGTTTTTAAAATAAATATCCCAAATAAAACTTAAATATTTGTCGATAACGAACATAACGTATTTATATTTTTCAAGATCTTTTTCGAAGTTAATAAAGTTAATAATTATTTTTTATTTTAATCGGGAAATTCCTTTTTTAAACTGGCGGCATATTTACTTCTTAACCTTTACCTTACTACATATTTAATATTCGACAGTTATAAACTTTTTTAATTTAATTTCTTTAATATAAAACTATAGTTAAGTTATTATTTCAAAATCTAAATAACTTAATTGCAGGTATTATAAAGTACCGTTACCAATACGCGGCGGTTTCGGTGTCGATAAGTTAATATTTCGTTTATAAGTAACCAAAATTATAAAAAAGTAATTACGTTAATATTTTCGATAACAAATTAATTAAATTTATTAATTAAAATAGTTACAACTTAGTTATACTTATTTCGAATATAGTTATTAATCTTTTAATCTCTCTCAAAGAAACGTAACTTTCTCTTAAAAAGATATAACCGTATATATATTTGGATAAAATAATAAATTACTATTTAACTTTTAACTTTACTACCCCCTTCCGTTTCGTAAGTATCTTATTCCAACGCGACTCCAAACTGCCTAGTCGTGCTTCCCTATTTACGTCGGTTCTTTTCCGAATTTTGGAAGTTCTTTGCGGTTTTAAATAACCAAGTAAACTAGTGTTTGTAATTTTTTAACGTATAATGTTCCAGCAGCTGGATTTCGGAATTATCCAACTTATTATTTTTATTATCTTTATCCCTTTGTATTTTCGCTAGCAATTTTTTCGTTAAATTAAGGTCATTTATAATAAGTTCGTAAAAAGGCGAATTTTTAATATCGAAAATAAGGTAGTACCTGAAAATCAAAAAGCGTAGTTGATTTTCTTTAAAACAACTTTTTAAATTAATAATTACGTCGATTGCTTTAAATTATACGGTAATTTTTCTCGAATGGATTATAGTAACCGGGACGGTTTTTATCGAAATTTCCCCGTTCCGGATAATTGATATTTTGTATTCGTATGGTATGTTATATTGTTTTGGTTCGTATTTTGATTAATGAAAACTTAAAAAGCCGTAAAAACAATCGAAGTTAAATTTTTTAATCGTAAAATAACGAGAGCTTATAAAGCTTTTTATGCGTTTTTTATGCGCTTTTAAAGTTTATTTTTTAAGGTTTACCGTACAAAGTTATTTTTTACCTTTGAAAACCTTGTTAAACCGTAATTAGCGGGTATAAGGTTTATTAAGGCCGAAGCTTATCGGCAACTACCAGTCGGAATCGGAATAACGTACGGGACTAAGGTATATAATTTATTTAAACCGTAAAAAACTATTTAAAAAGTTATCGTATTTAAAGATACTAAATATAATATTTATCGTAAAAATTAATCGTAACATAATTTCTGTATATTGGCTTAGCCTTGTTTTCCAGACTTGGACCCATATGTTACTTTGCATTAATCTTTTAATTATCCTATTAATAACTTTTTTTTCGGAATTATTAAAATAATATTAAATTGCAAGCAAATTACTCGTAATAAGCCACGTTATATAACCGTAATACTTTCGTACTATTAAAATTTCGAATTAATACATTAACTTTTCCATATCCTATAATCGAAACAAAACTATTATTTACGTATACCCCGTTATTTTATATAATTAATTTAAAGTTCAAAAATTTATTAATAAAGTTAAAAACATATATTATAAACCCGGAATCCAAAATAAACGAATTCCGTAAAAGATAAAACGATAAACTTATAATAACCGGTTAATTAATAATTAAAAAGCAAGCCAGGATTCGTCTTACTTTTTTTGAAAATTAAATTATTTTTTTAATAATTAACTTATTTATAACTTTAGATATTCGGTTAATTTTTTTATTTAAAAGTGAATCGAAAGTTATCTAATTTCGAATTAATTCTTTAATTATCCTGCTAAATATAAATTTTGATAGAACTTTATTAAGAAATGCTAATAATATTAAAAAAGCCTACATAATAAGTTTAAATACGTCTTATAATATATACCTTAAGCATTTAATTTTTTATGTTTTCGTTTATTAATGCTTTTATCCGTATTAAAACCTTCTTAATTATGTCGTTTCGGTTCTTGTCCAAAAAATCTACCTTACGGTTAACGATTAAAAAATTTATTATTTTCTTAATTAGAATTATTCTAATCAGCAAGGTTTATAAAAACCCTGTAAAAAGTCGACAACGATACCTTTATATTTCGTAATATAAAGCAAGGATAAATTATAATCCAGTAATCCAAAAAATTAACCGTTATCTTTTTATAATTAATCGTTCCGTTATCGATTTTAATCTTTTTTATTATTTAAAAAGTAATTATCTAGGTTTTTATAATAGAAGCTAAAGTTATATATAAATCGTTAACTTATATAATTGTTATTTTCGTTTCTGGGATGCTATATTATTATCTTTAAGTTATTATTTCTTGTTATTTTATAATTTATTCGTTTAATTTCTTACTTAATTTCGCGGCTTATTTTAACTTTTTTCGGTATTTTTATTAAATATTAATTAAGAATTTGATATTGTATACCTTGCCAAATTCGGTTATTTTAGCATATCATTCCCGAAAGTTCTTTCTTAAAAAAAACTTATTTTTTTAATTACTGGAAATATAAACTTTAGGATTTATTTTGTAAAATTGTTAATATTCTTTCCCAAAATATCGTACTTGCGGTTTTTGTAAATATATACTGTAAAGTTTTAATTATAAGTTTATTTATTTTCGGTTATCATTTTTAAGGTATTTATTACGTAATTTATAAGCTTTATATTTTTGAAAACTTTTCTTAAAAATAAAAAAATAGCTAAGATATTAATTTGCGACGGGTAATAAACTTATCTTTTTGGATAAAAGGTTATATCGGATTTATAAGTTTAAGAAGCTATTAAAATAACTAATTAAAATCGATAAAGTTTCAAATATTAAACGTATACGTTTTAAATTAAAATTTGCTTTTAAAGCGGTTTTAATTTTTAGATTTTTTGTAAATAACGGAAAATATTATTAATACGATTACTAATATTGTTATTAAAATATATTAAAATAATTGCTATTAAGATATAACCTATATCATTTTAATAACAGCTAATTAATTAATAATTATTTAAATTATGCAAATAAAACTTTTAATTATTAGATATTAGGGATATCAGTTGCGTTGTTATATTCAGCTAATTATGCAGCTTCTCAGTATACGTACAGCTTTTATGTAACCTAGCAACGGAACAATTATCCTCCGATCAAAACGTAGCCTTCTGTAGTTAGTGTGCTATAGTACACCTAGCTAGCTGATACTACATGCAATTATTCCTGCGACGGTGTACACTGCTACTGGCTCCAGCCTCCCAATAAACGCCGGTGGCGTAAAGCAGGCTTAAATAACTCGGTAAGCGGGGCCTGCAATTACGTACACGTTTCCGAAGAGCCATTAAGCGACAGGGCGTCATTGCCACTAATCGATATACTCTCATTTGGAACCAAAGTGTCGGGGCCCTACTTAGCTGCTATATCACACACCTTTTTTACAACACAACCGCTAACTTTGAATATATCGGGCATTTAGAGGGATATATCTTAACGGCTAAAAGGCTAAGAACGTATAGCAAGATATAATTATATAGCCCTCGTCGAGGGCTATATTTGGATACCGGTTATAACTTTGTAGCTACTATATCCGATAAAAATAAGGCTTTAATACAATTTTTACGTTTAAACTATATAAATTTTTTGGAATAACTTCGCCGATATAACTGTTATAAAGGTGTATCTAGTATTATTATATAGCTCTCGTTGAGCGTTACAAAACGGTATAAAGCTATATTTTAATAAACTTTTTATTGTTGCGATAACGTCTTATACCAGTACTCCGGACGCATAAGTATTCCGGACGGTTTTTGGCACGTCGCGATAACAAATTTAAATTAATTAATAACAACATATCGCATTAATTCAAATTAATCGGATTCTTCTTCGCTAGACGTTTTTATAACTTCTTTACAAGTACGCGCATTATGTCCGGGCTTGCTGCAAACCTTACACTTCCGTTCCTTCGTTTTAACCCTCTTGCGACGACCCCCTTCAGCTGCTGTTAGCTGCATTTTTTCACCACCCCTTTTTTTTTCGGCCAGAAAAGCTTGTCCCTCTTATATAGTAAGTATTCCTCCTTCTTGGAAACGTTTATTTTTAGTCCTCCGACGTTTGCTCAAAATGTGGTTCGTTTCGCGCAATTAGGCGTTTTCTTCCCGAAAAAAAGCAACTTCGTACAAAAGTAACAAGTTATTTTTTGTTAAAAGACTAACCGATTTAACAACCCTTAACGAACCACCCTAATATCCAATCTTTCTTTGCAAGTAACGTCCTTACCTCGTTACTTCTTTAATATTCTTAAAGGTTTTCGCGGGCGGGGAACGAATAAAACCGGCGGAGGTTAGCGGGGAGACGGTCGGCGTAGGCACAACTGAAGGAACTTCCAATTCGGAAAGAACGTTATTAGGATCGAATGGAACAAAACCAGCTTTCGCGAATCCAGATTTAATATTATCGGACGTTATAGCAATTTAGAACGTGTCGTAAAAGCCGGCGAGGAAATCTTTTTTGGTAATGTAAGTATAATAACGTTGTATTAAGTTTTCGATATACCGCGAATAAGTGCATTTTAAAATAGAAAAATAAGATACGTTAAAAGGTTAAAACCGATACAAAGAATGCGCAGGTATACAAAACGTAATAATATCGTGGTTTGCGCAGTATTTTTCGAATTTTATCGAATAATGGCTTTCGTAACCGTCGAAAATAAAAAAACGTTTCGAATTTTTCGTACGCGTCCGAATATATTTATCGAAATGCTAAATCTATTTTAAATTTAATTCGTTTGTTATCCAGCTATTATAGCTTATACCGAACTTTTAATTAACTAATAATAGATTATCGTAGTATTAGGACCTAAAGTGATTTTTTCCCGTTATAATAATAAATAGCAACAAAGCCTAACTTTGCGAATTAACAGCTTGGATAATTATAATCCATTTTTTATTCCCTTATTGCGTTTATCTAGGTCTTTTACGTTTTTCAGCACTGGTAACTACCATACCTGTTATTATAAAAAACCCTATTAAAAATTCTGTCTCGTCGAAGTTATAAATATCTTTTTTTGCGATGCCGTATTTTGTAATAATAACCCGAACAAGTTCGAACTATTTGCGAAATATTTCCGGATTTTCGCATAAAACCCGTTAATAATTAATTTTCCGATTTAAACGCGTCTGGAATTTTTTTTGCCGTTTAACAAAATTCGACGCCCAGTTAATCCCGACGTACCCTGTAACGCGTTAGGTAAGCAGTATATTGGCCATATTTTTAACGTATTAAAGCCGGATAGGAAACGCTTACGTATCTAAGTCGAAAATTCGGTTAATAATCGATTTCTTTTCGGTCGCCGTTAATCTTCGTAATTTGGGTATATAATCGTTATAAAAAGGTATACCGTTATATCGTTTATGCAAAATAGATTTTGCGACTTTATATATAGAACTAAATATCGCATAACTAAATTTCGGGTCTCGTTTTTTAACCTGAACGGCTAAGTTTATTCTCGTTTTTTTTATAAGCCGTTCCATATTGTTAATATTAAGAAATGATCAATTAAAGTTCGGTAGTTAGAATGTGCCAAAAACCGTCCGGAGTATTTGTGCGTCCGGAGTATTTGTGTAGGACGTTATATTATTTTGAAACTTTATATATTTAGAATTAAACATTTTAAACAACTTCGAAATTATTTACTATATTTAATAACAATTAAAGACGTTTTAAAAAAGCTTAGTATCGGATTAGCCTATATCAGGCCCCTATTAAGCCTTTTTAATAAGGCTTTTCCGCTATTAGCTTAAAAATAACAACTTCGCATTAAACTTTTTTTAATAAAACGTTTCAAATTGCTATTACGTACAAGAAATCCCTTCGAAGTTATTCCAAGTAATCAATTTTGAATATAGGGCTTTAAAGTATTTATCGTAATAACTAAAAAGCTGTAAACGTAGAGTTATATATCGTTATCTAGCCCTTAACGGGGCTATATACTAATTCCGGATGAACCTTTACAACTGTTATATTGCCGAAGTTATTTAAAAAAGATATCTGGTTTAAACGTTAAAATTGTATTAAAAGACTTATTTCTTATCGAATATAGTAGCTACAAAGGTATACCCGGTATCTAGATGTAGCCCTCGACGAGGGCTACATATTGATATATAGGTGCGAATTGGAAGCCTTCTGGTTGATAAGTGTATCGCTTGAAAGCTTATATGCGAAGTTGAAAGTTGCGTTGCAAAAAAGGTGACTCAGAAGCTAAGTGGGGCCCCGACACTTTGGTTCGAAATGAGAGTATTGCCTGGACTCCATCCACAGACGGACGAGACCGCCTAAGCAGCGAGATATTACCCTCTTAGCAAAGCGGTTACAGTGGCCTCTGACATCTGCTGATGCGTAAGGTAGGCTCCATTGGTCCACGTTTGGTTCCGAAATGGCATGCGAGTTTGTCCTTCTCACTGGACCGACTAACTTATTGTTCACCAGGGTGGTTTCCAATCAACAAACTGCATCCCGGAGCCCAATAACAAATATTAGCTAGGCACTCGTACATAAAAGTAACCGTATATCATCATCTTCCAGACGCATAATAAATCCCCATAATATCCTTTTGTAAAGGACTTTCCTAGGAAGGCATGGACCACATCAGCCGGCCGGGCAATCCGTCACTTCCTCATATCCAAGTCCCGTACGTCTGCGGACACCTCGCGCCGTGCACGCCCGCCAGCTTCCTTGAGTGGCTCGCTGGAGCGCCCGCATGGTTCGCCGCCAACCGCGCCGACCCCCTCGACGTCTTCGTCGCCAAGCTCCAGAACCAGCTGTACTTTGGCCTGCTCGCGGCCTTCCTTTGCAGGGATGTTCACCGCGCAGACTTTGTGCGCGTAGATAAGACGGGAGGCTCCACTCTCGACTCTGCCGCGGTCCAAAACGCGTTGCAGGAATGGTCGCAGGCCTGGAAGGCCAACAGCGCACCATTCTTCCACTCGTCCGCGATGCGAAGCGCCTACGAAGGGTACACGAACGCCCGTGAGATCTACGATCTGTACGGCCGCGAGTCGCCCTCGGTACGGACGGCCTACTCCTGTTCGTATTTGAACTATACGAAGGTCCGAGATGCCGAATGCTGCGGCATGTTGCGGCGGACGTGGAACATCGTCAGCATGCACGTCATGGCCTATCTCGCTGCGTCCGACGTCGACGAGGAACAACAGGACTTCTGGGCGAACCCGGCTTACGCCGTCCTGTTTTCCATCGACGTGCTGATGGACCAGCTCGAGACCTATCTGTTACCGAGCAACTTCGTCCGCGACTTCGGCAGCCGCGACCTCCGCCGCTTCCCCTTAGTTGCCGGCTTTGAGCCCTTCCGCAGGTCACTCCTCAAGAACGGGCGCTGCCCCAGCCTCGTCTGGCGTCTGCAACTGTCCGCTACTGACTACTACCGTTTACTCTTCCTGCCAGCGCCGTCATCCTCGGGCGGCCCAGATCACGCGTCCTGCACCTACCGCCAGTGCACGCGCTTCGACAGACCCGAGACCAAACATAGGGACGGCTGCGAAGGGTGCGACTTCGTCAAGTCCGATCTCGACACTGTCATAAAGTGTATTAACGAAGGCAGCATTCCGCTTATCAACTTTGAAGAGGACGGCAGCGGCCGGGTGCGTATCAGCACGGTCGTGGGCGGCCTGCGGTCCGACTTTACCGCTATCTCCCACGTCTGGGCTGGTGGCCTAGGCAACCAGGTCCGCAACGCCTTGCCGCAGTGCCAGCTGCAATACATTCTCGAGTCGGTTACCGGCATGCCGCCTGCGCCCGACTTTTCGGCCGCCGAGTTTCTGTACGAAACTGTTAATCAATTCGCGCTAAGCCCCGAAGATATGGCGGCAGCGGCGGCAGACCCACTGGCGGCGATGGGGGTGAAAAAGCGAAGGCGCCAGGCCCTAGTATGGATTGATTCTCTCTGCGTCCCTGCCGACCCGAACGCCGCAAACCAGGAGAGGATCAACAAGGCCAAGGAGCAGGCGATTAACAGAATGGCCCAGCTCTACGCCGGCGCGGAGAAGGTCCTGGTTCTCGACCCGGAACTCCGGCAACTTCCGTCCGTCGCGGGAGCCGAAGACGTCAATATCCTGTCGCTATACATCCGCATCTCTCCATGGATGGCACGGAGCTGGCCTCTTCAGGAAGGCGCCTTAGGTCAAAACGTCTACTTCCAGTTCAAGGACCGATCGATACTGCTGGAAGAGCTGGTCGGCAGCCTTGCAGGACTCCCATCCATGAAAATGGCCAAGTACTACCGCAAGCATAAGGAGGGAGGCTATCGAAAGGGAGCCTATGGAGGGTCGCGCTCGCTGTTAGAACAAACCTGGAACAGCCTGGTGAACCGGTCGACGACGAAATTTGAAGACCTACCAGCGATTCTCGCTGTCATGATGGAAAGCAGCGCCGAGGAGGTCTTGCGAATTGCTGCTAAGTGGGGCCGCATGGAGGCCATGAAGGCCTTACTAGGGAGGGAGAAATTTCTGCCGCTGGCATTGCTTTACCAGCCCAATACCTCGATGGGTGGTCAGTGGGTACCAGATTTCCCCGGCGCGGACCAGCGACAGACCTTCGTCCATTCGTATTATGGCACTCTGAAACGCAGTGAAAAAGGATTTCTTTTGCAGAATAGGAACGACACCGCCTTCGTTATAGTCCCCGACATTCCTGACGGCGGCCATTTCATTCTGCAGTTAGGGGATGCGGAAGGAAACACCACTTACGCCATCCGTCAACGCGCAAGCGTGCCGGCGAGGGGAATTAATCAGTCCTTAAAGACGGTATTTTTGCTAAGCAGGCTATGCGGGGTCGAGGCATCTATATATCACGGCGCTCGGTTTTCAATTGCGACGGAGGACGAGACAGAGCTCAGACTCCAATTTGAAACGGACGTCCTATGGAACGACTTCGGCACGAGGACGCCGGCGGACTCCGGTGTAACGTACACCAAATGCGAAATGCTGGAGGATCAGGAGGCATCCGGAAAGAAGCGTTTGGTATATATCGGTGCGTCGGGCATTCAAAAATATGTGTGAAAGATGCAGATGCTAACTTTGGAGGGTACCACCCGAGGCAGACCTCCACCACGAATCTTGGCCGTCTCTTACATGGGAGCGCAACGTCGCTCTTCCGATTCGCCGTCTCGTCGACGATGGCATAATTCGTGGCGTAGCCGCCAGTACCCTCTCAGTTATGTCCCAGATTCTCCTCCCTTTGATCTATCCCAGCTTAAAATTAAGGATTAGCGTAGAAACCAATGATTTAGGGTTGCACGGGACTAGCTTTGCTTGGGTTTGGAGTGCTTTTGTTATTTTGCGGACAATGACCTTCTTTAACGAACTCGTCTATTTCGCGTACCGCACAACGCGCAACGCGCGGACGCTTTGGGCTGCGAGCTTTTACGAGGCGGCATCCCTACCGACAAAGCTACTTTCGTTCGAAGAAAACACATCTATGCAGGCCACACCATTTTATGTCCCTAGTAGGCCCATCGGGGCAGCGCTGCTTCTCGGTTGGGTGAAGTTCGAGGCGGATTGGATGATCATTTGGGGGGTGTTGCAGCTTGCCGAGCGGCCGGCCTACCAGGCCTGGCGAGTTATTCTCCGTCGCGTCGGCTTGTTCTCGCGGGAGAATCTGGACCGCTGGTGGGCATCCGACGGTACCAAGCGCCTCGTCGTGGAAGCTGTCGCCAGCACGATACTCCTGGTCATCCCGGCCATCTTTGCCGGATCGTGGATACTGATCTACAAGGACGGCCTGATGGCTGTGCCTCACATAATCCTCCTCTGCGCCTATGCCGTTTGGTACCGTTACGACTTCGGCGCGGTGTACGCGAAGCAGCTCGCCGATGCCCAGGGCTACTACATGATCCTGCTGCCGCCGGTCTTCGGGTGGATGCTGCTTATGTCCCCTGTCTCGTTCATTATGTTTGGTGTTCGCTACGACTCAACGTACTTGGTCTGGCTGGGAGTCTCCGGTCTCTGCATGATTTCTGCCGGGGCGGGTTATTACTGTAGCCATTATCGGATCCTTAATATGATAGCCCAAAGGATAGACTGTTATTTCGAATCAAAGTATCGGGGCCCCACTTAGCTTCTAAATCACACACCTTTTTTTATATAGGCCTTTTTCATACGCGTGCAAACCTTCGATAGCAACATAATAATAGCCATAATAACAGAAAACGAAACTTTCGTAATTATTTTTTATGCATAATCGTATTATTAATAATTTTTTAAAAAAGTTTGAACTTTTATTTTGCGTTCCGTATTGCAAAAACCCGGCCAGCCTAGCCGAATCCTATCAGCTAGCCAGGTATGCTATAGCATATTAACTATAGAAGGCTACGTTCTAATCGGAGGATAATTAGTCCGTTGCTAGGTTATACAAAAGCTGTACGCGTATTGAAAAGTTACGTAATTAGCTAAATATTACGACGTAATTGAAATTTTTTATATTTAACAATTAAAGGTTTTAATCGTTTAATTTAAAGAATTATTAATTAATTAATTATTGCTAAGATGATATAGGTTGTATTGTAATCGCAAATACCTTTATATACTTTAATAACAATAATAGCAATTATACCGTTAATGGTTTCCGTTATTTACAAAAAACCTAAAAATTAAAACTGTTTTAAAAGTGAATTTTAATTTAAAACATACGTTTTTAATTTTTCGAATTATATTAATCCTATTACTTTTTTTCGTTAACTTAGAGAACTTATTTATTCAATATATCAAGTGGTTTTCTTTATTAAAAACGGTTGCTTTAATAATTTAAAATGTATAAAATCGAATTGTTACTTCGACAAGTTCTACGATACCGCGACACGCTTTATAACGCGCCCTAGAACGTACCTTATAAATTACTATTAGCTAGCCAGGTGTGCTAAAGCATCTTAACTGAAAAAGGCTACGTTTTGATCGAAAGATAATTGTTCTATTACTAGGCTATATAAAAGCTGTACGTGCATTAAGAAGCTGCGTAATTAACTAAATATAATAATGCAACTGATATTTTCTATATTTGATAGGTAAAAATTTTATTCGTCTAATTTAAGTAATTATTAATTAATTAGCTTTTGTTAAGACGATATAGATTGTATATTAGTAATAATTATCTTAATATATTCTAATAAAAATCATAGTAACCGTACTGTTAATGTCCTCTGTTATTTACAAAAAATTAAAGGTTAGGACCGTTTTAAGTGCGAATTTTAATTTAAAACGTATAACCACGTTTAATATTTGGGACTTTATTAATTTTAATCAGGTGTTTTAATGGTTTGTTAGATTTATAAAATCCGATATAGACTTTTATCTGAAAAGACGAATTCGTTATATAACGTAGATTAATATCTTAGTTATTTCTTTTTATTTTTAAAAGGAACTTTCGAAGAAATTAATTTTATGGGTTACTTAATAAATATTTTAAAAATGATAATAGAAGGTAGATAAGTTATAATTAGAACTTTACGGCGTATATTTATAAAAACTGTAAGTACGATATTGTCCAAAAAAATATTAACCATTTTACGAAATGAGTTTTGAAGTTTATATTTTTAACAATTAAAGAAATAAGTTTCTTTTAAAGGAAAAACATACGGAAGTAGGTACGTTAAAATGGAATGCGCGTTGCAAAAGAATACGGTGCTTAATCAAAAACGGCTTTTAGAAAAAATAATATTAACGTTATATATATTATTTCTTAAATGGTAAAATTCATTAACAAATTACAAATTATAATATTTACCCTTTCGATTAAGTACTTTCCATATTTTGCTTTTAAATTTTATAAAAACCAGGCTTAACGTTAAAATCGAATTAATAAACGTTTAATTTAGTATTTTAAAACGTAATATTTAATTAAAATAAAATATATCTTTGCTGTAATTACTTTTACTGACCCTATAAAAAAACTAAAAATATTGGTATTAACTGCCTAATACAACTAACGTCGTTATATCGTATAATATATAAAAAATATAAATAAACCTAAGCTTTTTAAAAAGATAGCAATAATTTCGGAGTTTTTTGTTAACGAGAACGATGTTATTTAACGGTTAGTTATTATATATAATAAAATTAAAAAGATTATTACTTTCTAAAATATTATCCGCGTTAAAAATATTCCCGGTTTTATAATTAATTAATACTACGGCTTCTTTTATTGCGTTTTATTTAAATTTAAGGCATTTAAAAATAATAGAAATAAACTATATTTCCGAATAAAAAAGAATATTTACAAATTATCTGTTAAATTATTTAGGTTACTAAATAACATATGATTATTAAATAATAATAAAAAGGTTTTATTAAATAAACCTATATTTATTAGCACGTTTTAATTACTATCCCGTAATATTCTCTTTATTTATTTAATGCAATTAAAATATTTAAAAACTATATTATATGTAATAATTTCAAATTCGGCAACGCTTAACCGGAAATATATATATTTTATAAATTCGATAAACTAGGTTTTCGAGAAAAGATCTTCGACGAAAGCATTCTTAATAACTCCGTATATAATAGACGCTTTTTTTACGAATAATTCGTATTAAACGCGTGATCTTTAAAAGAATAACGTAAATATGCGAACATTATATATATATAAAATAAAAAGCTCGAATAGGTAAAATTTCGATAATTTTTAATATAACTGCATTATTTTATTTAAAAATTAATAATTTGTTTTTAAATAACATATGTTATATATAATTCTTTTATTTCCCAATGGCTCAGTGGTCGCGAGCTTGGGTGTGTCGTTCCGCTTGTTGTAGGTCTGGGCAACCAACAACTTGCGAGAGGCAGCTGGTTCGAATCCAGCTTGGGACAGCGTGTCTAGGTTGCCAAGCCCAGCGCACGGACTAACTCGGAAGCGCTTGCGTTTCTAAATCGTGTCGGCACCAATTGGACGGTTGGGGCGCTGGAGCTTAGCTGGGGGGCTAAGCTTTAGCTGCAACCAATCAATTATCGTGTATACTCATTGATTTGTCATCGTGTTCAAGACTCATATATGGTTTTTCATCCGGCCCGCCTGTGGGTACGGTTTTTAGGGGGTGTTCCCCGGTCGCATCGTGTAACTAGTCGTGTATGTATATAGTAAGCCGGTTAGCTTGTATATAGCTAGATACCTAATAGCACTTAACCTTGCGTATATAATTTTTTTATATTATTAAGTTAATAAATACGTACAAATATACGTGAAAAGTTTATTTATATATAAAATAAAACGGAAACGGAAAAAAGCTATTATTTTTTCTTATATAAATCTGCTACTTCGGCTTAATTAACTTAGATTTTCCGGATATAACTGGTTATCTTTTAATTCTTGTAAATAAAATAAAAACTGTTCGAAAATAGATAGATTTCTTTTTTAAATTTACATATTATCTGGAAAACTTTTCGATAAGTATTATAAATATTATCGATAATATCTTCGTTTTTATTAATTATACCTAACAAAATTAACCGGCGCTTATTATACGGTAAGGCAACCCCCCTACCAACGGGCCACCCCATCAACGGGCCACCCCATATCTGCGTAACGCGTTGATTTACTTATTGGTTTTTTTATATAAAAGACGTTTTAATAACGCGTTAGAAAAATAAAATAATTATTTTTTTATTTATCAGAATTTACGCTTTCGAACAATATATAGCTTTTAGCTTAATTTCGTACAGCGTAAGTAATTAACGAGGTTAAACGTGGGAAATCCTTACGTTTAGCCTTTAAGGGTTATGACGTCAATAAATAATATATAATATGCCGTATCGAAAGTGTGCTAATAAAAGAAAAGGTTAATAAAGTTCGTTAAAAGTTATTACGAATCCAGAAAAAAGCTTTAATTTATTGGGTTATCGTATAAGGTTATTTAGGTTATGCGTTACTTTATTTCCGATTCTGCCTATATGTATAACAGCTTTTAATTAATAATAGTAGTTTTGAATGTTTAGGAAAAAAATTAGGTAACCCGATTTTTGCATCGTTATTTTGAAATTAAAACTTTTAAAAGTACGATAATTAATTATAAACGTTTAAATAATACTTTTCCGGCCTTTATTAATATTTTATTCGATCGTTTCGCTTTATCGGAAATTAAGGTTATTAAATAAAGGAACTAATTTAACGCAAACGAAATTAAAGTAATAAAAGGTATAGGGAAGAACGTTTTCGTTTTTAAAGAAACCTTTAAAAAGTTTATTTTTTTTAAAAAGATACCTTTAAAAAATAGATTATTAAAATTGCATATTTTAATATTAATAAACGTTCGTTGTTATTTTTCGTAATCTTTAGCAGCATTAACGTATAATAACAATAGTTTCCCGTTTTGGATGATAAGATATACGAAAGCTAGTATTTTATTACTTTAAAAAATGGTTGGATGAATATCGAAATCGGGTTAAAATGGGTTTATAAGGTTTTTATCTTTAATACTAAGCCCAAAAACTTTTTTAAGTGGAGGCTTTTAGTTATTAACGGTTATAACAGCTATATTAACGAAAATTTTATATGGATATACCTTTAAAACAAGATTTATATTATTTTCTTACTTGTTTACGTTTTTTATATTTTCCAGCTTTTTAATGTAGGTATATTTGCTACTTTAAAACGGAAGTTTCGTTACTGGTTTCGCGAAGGTTGTTACAGACGGGCGTCCGAGGCTACAAATAAGACCGATTTTTTTAAGCGTTTTCGAAAACGTAACGCGAAGTTATAATAACTTCGAAATATATGTTAAAAAGTTGAAAAGCAATAGGTTTACGTTTTATTAATAAAACGAAAGTATTAAATAATAAGTACGTTAAGAAAAGGGAAAAAGCGACGGACGTATTTATTTCGAAGTTAATTATTACCTTATTACGCCTTAACGATTTACTTAATTAGTTATTTTAAGTATTAAAATATTTAAATTATTTAAAAATTTAATTTAGATTAAGAAAAACCTAGTGGACGTTAACTTAACTTTCTGAAATCCTACTATACGCTTTTTGTTCCGCAAGTTTGCAAAGGCCCTTAACGAAAAAACGAATAAATTTTCCGCCGCCGAAGTACATAATAATTAATTAATTACCGCTTTTAAAAAAGCGAAATTTAAAAAGCGTAAGAAGGTATAACCCGAACTAAATAAAGTTTTCGTAAAAATAATATAAGTAAAAAAATTAAAGGTAAGGCTTAAGGTCTTTGCGAAAATACGTTTTATTGTTATTCGGCAAAATTAAGAAGAAGACGAGTTTTCCAAAAGCGAAAAAGATAGCGATAATAATTTTTATTACATAATTATACGTAGCCGTTAATATAGAATTAATTAATTAAGTGGTTGTTGAGATATTATTATTTGAATTGAAGGGTTGTGGTTACGATGGCTTTAAAAACGGGTGGCCCGTTAATGGAGTAGCCCGTTGGTAGAGGGGTTGCCTCATACGCTTTATTTTAAAAAAGCCGAAGAAGTTTTATTTATTACGTTTATAAAACGTATTAATAAAATTAAGGAATAAAATGAGAATAGTATTAATTACGAATTAATAAAAAGTATTAAGCGGTATTAGATGTTATTATAACGTTTCGTAAAATATTTTAATTTATAATATTAATTAAAACGGAACATAAACTGCTTTAACGTTTCTTTAAAAAGATAGTTATAATGACGGAAAAAAGCGGTAATAAAGTTATATATAATAAAACCGTATAAAAATATGATATTACAAACATAATATTAAACATTAAAACTATCATATCAAAATATAACATTATCTTATTATACCTAATCGTAAAACGTTTTCTAGTTTTAATTAAATTTATATTATTATAAAAAAACTAATACAGTTACTTTAATTACTTTTCATAACCGGGTTATATTTATTTAACATATAATAACTTTTATAAATACCCAGCCTTTTTAATACGTTAATTTTATTCTATAACGCGCCCGAAAATAATAAAAACTTACTTAAAAAATACAATAAATAATTACTGTTAACTTTAAAAACGATCTTAACTAAAATAACTAAAACTATAAAATAAAAGAAACACGTCTAGGTTATTATTACTACGAAGCCGTTTCGTCTTCCGTTTTGTATTATACAACTACTACCTTTTTCTTAAATATATAACAACCTAGTTTAAAAATTTAAACTAATTAAAAGCCAACGTCTTGACAAATTAGTAACTTTCGTTCAAAGTTATATAAATCACTTCCACGTCGAAAAAGAACTCCTCCGGCAGGCGGCAAAATCCAGGCCCTTTTATAAAAATTATAAATTCGCCGTAAAATATATTATAATATTTGCATATAACAGAATCCTAATTAACAGAAATTATAAACTCTTATCAACTTTCGTATATTGATAATCTATCGCGTATTCTCTTTTTTAAATATATTAATCAACCGGTTAATTCAAACAGTCGAACCTTTAATTCGGCTTTTTTCGTTACATAAAACCCAACCACGTGTAAAATGTTCAAATGCCATATTAAATTTTTATACTGATACCAGAAATTCACTATACGCGTACGTATATTTTGTTCTAAAGGCGTAATACGGTAAAACTGGAAAAATTCGGATTTGTCGTATTCAGAAAACGGTAACGAAAACGTGACGGGTTCGGCTACAGCTATTATACGCATTAAGGTTTAAAAGTAACAAAGGGATCCTAATTAAAACCAGCATAATATTAATAATAAGCTATAATTTTTAAATTCGTATATATATATATAATTATAAAAAACGTTTTATTGTTAAATTATTGCCGATTTTCGTTTTTATAAAAAAGTAAAAGTACTAAATAGACCCATTTTTCGCTTAATTATAATTTAAGCCTCCTAACTCGTTACGGGGATTTAAGATTTAATTAGTTGATTTTAGCGTTATAAAGCGGTATTTAAGTGACTTTAAAGAAATTGAAAAACGAGCCAGAAAGCCGGAGCTAGCTAAAGTAACTCATACCAAGCCTTACAGTCTTGCCTTACAGCTTTGCAACGCGCTGCAACAAAACCTTATAACTTTCCGATACGACGTATTTTGCAAATATCTTCCACGTATTAAAGCCGGACAAAAAACGCGCCCATATATAGATTGGGAATTCGGTCAGTAATGATTTTTTAATCGGTCGGCGTTAGGACTTTGGAAAAGAGGGTAATAATAAGTTAAACGCGTTAAAAGATAATTATTCGCTAGGTATTTAAAAGGAAGAAAGAGGAATATATAACCGCGGCAAGCTTTAATATAATGCGCGTATTTGTTTTAAAGCTGTAAATACGGTTGGAGATAAGAAATCCCATAAATTGGAATGGATTTATTGCGTTATAGTTAAGTTATTTGGATTGGTTCTTGAAAGTTGCCAAAACACGAGCGGCGAGCTTGTATAAGTGGGGAACTTGTGTAAGATATTAATGTATTTATATTTTTTATGGTTTTTCTTAAAGTTTATAAAGTCGACGGTAATTTTTATCCTAATCGGGAAGCTTCTTTTCTAGGTTTACGATATAGTTGCTTTTTAGTTTTCGTTTCGTTATATATTTAATATTCGAGAGTTATAAAACCTTGTAATCGAATTTTCTTAATATGAAACTGTAATTAAACGATTATTTTAAAACCTAAATAACTTACAAGTAATAATTTCGTTATTTTTAAGTTAATATTTCGTTTAGAAATAATTAAAGTTAACGTATTATATAAAGCAAGCTGGCCGGATTCTGGTATTCCGCGATAATCTATCTAAATAACTTAATTATAATATATTGAATTCATTTAAATTAACCGTATTCTCTTTTGCTAACCTTACTTATAACTTTTTAACAAATGCGCGCATTATATTAAGGCTTGTTACGGATGTCGTATTGCTTTTTCTTTCTTTTAACCGATATAGAACCGATTACGTTTTAATACGTTTAAGTTGTTATTATCTTTATTTTATACGAATTAAAGGCGATTAATAGATTAAACTATTATGAACTAACTTCTTTTTTATACGCGATTATTACTTATTTCGTTTAAATACGTTATATAATACGGTATAAAACGCGTAAAGGAAGGCATATCATAAAGCGCGTTGCAGAGCGTATCGCGGGGCGCGTTAAGGGCGCGTCGGGGTGTGTCAAGGTGCGTCGGAATATCGTAGAACTTAATTTCGTAATAATCGCTTAACTTTATACAATTAAAAATTACAATAAATTCTTCAAATAAAAGAAATATTATTGGAAAGGATAATTAACATTTTTTAGCTGGGAAAGAAAATAGTGGTATAAAATGCTTTTAATAACTGTTGGAAATAGCCGTTGTAAAAAGGTTGGAAAAGAAAATTAGAATATAGCGTCCGCGGTAGACCTTAATATAATACGCGCATTTGTTAGAAGGCTAAATAAGATTAGCGAATGGAAATACGGTTGATTTAAATTAATTAGATATAATATAGTTAAGTTACTTAAATAGATTATTATAAAGTACCAAAATCTGGCCAGTTCGCTTGTATAGCTAGCTCGCTTTTATAACACGTTACGTAAAACGTTATTACATTAATTTTTAATAATATATTAAAAAGATTTCTTTATTCCAGTAACCAGAATTTAATTATATTTATTTCGAATACAGTTAGTAATTTTCGGTTATCTTATTAATAAATTTCTTTTCGAAATTATCGAAATAATATTAAGTTAGAAGCAAATATTTTGTAAAAAGTTACGTCGTATAACCGTAAAGTTGTTGTATCGTTAAGGTTTTAAAATAATATATTTACCTTTCCATATTTTTTGATCGGAATGCAATTACTACCTAGGTATATTTCGTTACTTTTATACGATTAATGTCGGCAGTTGAGGTGATTTGTTAGAAGGAGCGGTGAAAGGAATTACAGGGCTTTAATGTGGCCCTAGGATTGCAAGGACAAAGGAGCTAAAGCTTATATATGGCTGCTCCCCCCCACCCCTAGTTTTAGGACAGAAAAGCAAGCAACCACCTCCCCCCAGTCTCCAGAATTACAACGCATTTGCCGACAGTTAATTTAAAATTTAAAGGTTTGCGAATGAAATTAAATATATATCGTAAACTTTAAGTTTAAAATTAACGAATTCTTTAAAGAATAAAACAAAACGTTTATAATAATAAATTAATTGATAATTAAAAAAGCGTTAAGGTTCGTTTTATTTATTTTAAAAGTTAATGTATTTTTTATATAATTAACTTATTTATAGATGTGGATATAGATTTAAATTATTTCTTTAAAAATAAATTAAAAATAATTAGATTTGTAACTAATAACGTTATTGCTTCCATATATCCGAACTTTACCAAAGCTTTTTTAAACAAGATATAAAAGTATTAAAATAATCTATATGTAACATTAAAGCATGTTTTGTAACAGGTGCCTTATACGTCTGATTGCTTATATTTCCGTTTGCTAAGGTTTCGGTCCGCATAGAAACCTTTACGGTTACTTCGTTTTGGACCTAATAATCTACTTTTCGGTTTGCTTTCTTTTTAATTAAAACTTTTTTAATTAAAGGAATCCAAAATGGTTCTTTATAACGTTAGGAACGTTATTTAATGTTTCGTAATATAAACGGCGGATAGGTTATAATTTAGTAATCTAAAAAGTTAATATATACTTTTTTGTAATTAATGGTACTGTTTTTAATTTTAATTTTCCATATTTTCTAAAAGGTGATTATCCAGTTTTCCATAAAAAGAACTATATTAACAACATAGTTAACTCATATAGTTATTAATTTCGTTTTTAGAATTTCGTATTATTGTTTCTATATTATTATTCTTTGTTATTTTACGATTTATTCGTTTAATATCTTTCTTAACTTCGGAACTTACTTTAGCTTTTTCCGGTATTTTTGTTAAGTATTAATTAAAAGCTTACTGTTATATACCTTCTCGGATTTAATTAACGTAATATATTATTTTCTTTAATTCCTTTTTAAAAGCAAAAGTTTAGCTTTTTAATTATGAAAAATATAATTCCCAGAACTTAATTATAAGGATATATACTTCTTTACAAAATATATCGTATTTCCGCTACAAACAAATAAATTCCGTAAAGTTTTAATTATAAGTTTACCTTTCTTCTGTTATTATTTTAAAGGTATTTATTAAATAATCCGTAAAGTTGACTTTTTCTATAGTTTCTTTTAAAAACGAAAATAAAGATAAGGTATTAGTTTTCATCAGATAACGAATTCTTTTTTTCAGGTAAAGAGTTATATTGGATTTCGTAAGTTTAGTAAGTTATTAAAATCTTTAATTAAAAATAATAAAATCCCAGAAATTAAAGGCCCATTTTTTAAATTGGAATTCGCTTTTAAAACAATCCCAGTCCTTAGATTCCTTATAAGTAACGGAGGACGTCGACGGTACCGTTGCTATTATTGTTATTAGAGTATATAAAGATAATTGTTATAAAATAACAGCCTATAGCGTTAAAAAAGCAAAATAAAGAAAATAAAACAAAAATGAAAAGTTTAACTACGCCGGTGCTGCAGCGGTATTACGATAAACAGTAATTATATTAAATTAACAAAATAGAATTTTTACATAAATATAAAATTAATTAACGTTAAAAATACTGGAGCTTCCAAACCGGCGGCCAAATAACGACATGTTAATATGAAAACCACGTAATAATAACAAGACGCAACGAAATATAAAAACGTAGTAATACAGGAATTAAACAATAGTTAAATGCTATCGATACGTAGGAAAAACGTCATTATATTAGCAGTAAATTAAATAAAACCCAAGGCAAAAATAACCGTAAAGGCTATTTTATCTCGGAAAATACGTTTAACAAAGGTGTATAGTTAGTATTTATTGTTACCGGATACTGGGCGGTATTCGACTAGTTTTTTAAGTAGCAATTTAAGCGTTAGTTTATAAATGTTTCGTTAACGGAATAATAATTATAAGTATACGTAACGGTGTATTTACGGCGTTATTAACAAAACGGGGATAGTATATTTGCATTAAGATATGGTAAACGGTTACTTAAAAAGGACAAATAACCGGAATTTGTTAAAGATTATATTACAAGATATAACCATAATTACGGAAAGAATTTAATTTTTTTTAACGCCCGTTATAACGAAACCGAAACGGTAATTCTTTTCTGATACTTCGAAAAGAATACATAAACGCAATACCGCTCTATAAATTTCCGTGCGAAAATTATCGTCGTATTGGTAAATTTCGTCGCCGTCCGCGTTCGGAGTAAGGTTGCCGTTAACATTACGAATTACGTTAAAATAACTTAATTAAAAAGGATTTGAAAATCTAAAAATACTACTTTATATCTTTTTTATTGATTGAATATTACAAAGTTAATATATTAACAACGACGTATTTATAAGAAATTAACAAAACGATGCGTTAAAACTTATAAATTTATAAATTTTACAGAACTTAAAGTAACATATATATTTACTTATTAAAACGGCAGCGAAATAATAACGAAATACGGGAAATTTGCTAACCGCAAAATTGTAATTAAAAATAATATAACGGAAATGGATTATATAAAAGCGTTTAACGCTATTAAGCGTAACATAAGCAATATAAATACGTAATATAATTATTACGTAAACGATAAAAAAAAGGAAATAATTTTCAAAAAACGGTAATAAAATAAAGAAGGAAATCCGATCAAAACGCGGCGATAATAATATAAAAATGGTATAGCAATTTTTAACAAAATATAAAGTAACGAGAAATGCAAATATTTAAGTTATGAAAATGGTAAGAAAAGGTGGCAAAATCCTTACGTAATTAATAAACAAAACCCGGCAACGTAACAACATTATCGTATTCGCCGCCGGCTCCGGCGTTAGACTTTCCCGGTCCGGAATAACGTTTTTTAAACGGCCTTCTTTCGGCATTATGCCGTCGATTCTGCGTTACTTTTATACCGTATTATATTATTTAATATATTATATAAAATTTAAGGTTTAAACTTACGTTATATTATTTTATTTAAAGTTTTCTTTTATGTAATTAAAAATAATTACCTTGAAAAAGTCACTATTACGATATTAATATTACGACTTAATTAACTATTATAACGTTATATTTATATAAGCGCTTTACGTTTATTATAAAAATTTCCTGTTTTTTCTTTATATAATAACAAAATACTTTACCCAAACTATAAAGACGATTAGCGCCGTAATATTAGCCTTGTTCCTTATAAGCCTTATTGCTTTTTTCGTTAAAAGGTGTTTATTTTCTTTTACGTCAATAACATAATTGCTGCGTATTGTTACGATGCGTATCAAGTGCATCTTTCTCCACCTTTCCTGGTAATCGAGTGGTCTGTGCTTTGGGTGGGGCCCACAAGCCCTAGCCCACAAAGCTACTTCTAGCTTCTCTGGGTGGATGCAATTCCTTTGTTTCTCCTTTCTTTTCACCTTAGATTTTACATAGCAAATGGGAATCTGCTTCTTTCACGCCGAGCCCTACGTGCCGTAACACGTATAACAAAAAAACCACCCGTTTATTAATCGGTTAATTTAGCAAATATAAAAACGCTATGGTTTTGTAAAAAGTAAAAATCGCTAGTAATTGCTTAAAATCGAAGTAATTAAAAATAAACTTAACCGAAAATTCTAGTTATCTTAATCCGATTTTAAAAAATTAATTAATTAATTAACTTTTAAAAAAGTTAAATAGCTTTTTAGAAACGTTAATAGTAAATATTAAATTGCTGCCGTCTTTTAATTCGGCTCTTTTAAGGTATATTAATAAATATTAAAAAAATATTGGTCATATTTTAAACGTTACGGTTTCTTCGTAAACCGAGATATTTTTTACAATATTTACATTTGCCAGATTAAACCTAAATTTTAATAACGTATATTATAAAGTAATTAATCGCGTTATACAATACTTAATCGGTATTAAAACATTAACGTTGTAATTTAATAACAAGGATTCGATAAATATTTGAAATAACGCTTTTTTAGTAAATAATATAATTAATCGAAAAAGCTTTTAAAATTACGTTATAAAGTTAGTTAAAGCAATAATAAAATAACTAACGAATAAATAAAATATAATAATTATTTTATAACCGAAACGGAATTATTATTTTTATATAAATTATTGAAAAACGTTAGTTATTTTTCGATTAATTAAAAAATTAAAATTTGGTTTAGGCAAGGTAAATATATAGGTCCAAGCCTGGAAAATAAGGTTGAGCCAATATACAGAAATGATTTCACGATAAGATTTCCATGATAAATATTATACCCAGTATTTTCGAATACGATAATTCTTTAAACGGTTTTCATAATTAAGATAGATTATATACCTTAATCCCATATTCCACTCCGATTCCGACTGGTAGTTGCCGATAAGCTTTGGCTCTAGTAAACTTTATACTCGCTGGCTACGGTTTAACAAGGGTTTTTAAAGGTCTTATAGATAATAGCTTTATACGGTAAACCTTAAAAATAAACCTTAAAAGCGCATAAAAAGCTTTATAAGCTTTTGTTAATTTCACGGCTAGAAATTTTAACTTCGATTGTTTTTATAATACCTTTTTAAGTTTTTATTTATTAAGATAATAATTAAATACGATATATTACGTAATTTTTAATATACGATACCGGTTTTTCGTAGCGGAAAAACTTACGTAAAAATTATTACGTTGAAAATACTTAATCCCGATAAAATACCGGATTATTTAAGGCCGTCGATGTTATTATTAATTTAAAAGAATTTTTATAAAAAAATCGAATTTAGCTTTTTATTTTCGGATATTACTTAAGTTTCCAAAATAAAATTAACCGATTTTCCGAATAACTTATATTACGCAATTTTATTTCGGTGAAAATACTATTAGCAAAATTAAAAACGAAAAAAAACGACGGGTTTAAGGATTTCGAAATGTAATTGTTAAAATAATACACGTTAAAAGGATATAAACGGTAGTTTGCCCGGCTGTATAGGATAGCAAAGAGCTTCCAGAATTCCGACAAAAATTAACGTGGATAGGAGCGAGATTAGGTAGTCTGGAATCGCTTTGAAGTAAGACATCTGCGAGACGGAAGGGTGTTAGTAAAGCATAGGAATTAAGGTAGCAATTTATCATTTTATCCAATTTTGTGTATACGGTTACGTTTTCTCGAGGGAGAAAAAATTGGTTTAAATATAAAACTTATAAATATATAATTCGATAATTTACAAATTATATAGCTTAATAACGCAAACGTCGCGTTTTACGGATATAGTTATAGTATGTAAATATATATAATTTTTAATTACGAAATATAACAAAAAAGGTATTAATTAAAGCTTTATTAGGAAAAACAGTTTCGTATTTTATAAAACAGTTAAATTTATAGATATTATTAAAAATTTAAATTTATAAAGAAATATTTTAAAAAATAGTTTTCAATAGTTAAGGAATTAAATAATTAAGAAAATATAATTACCGAAGAAAATATAAAATAAAAAGCTGTAACTTTAAAAAATAATAAAAATATAGCAATTAACGCCTCGAACTTTTTAAGGCATTAAAGGGGTATATTAACTAGCTAGGTATGCTATCGTACATTAATTACAAAAGGTTACGCTCTGATCGGAAGATAGTTGTTCCGTTACTAGGTTACACAAAAGCAGTGCGCGTACAAAGAAGCTGTACTATTAGCTGAATACAACAACGCAACTGGCTTCCCCTATATCTGACATTAGGAATGTTATAATATCGCTCGTTTATTGTAACGGCCTGTAAACTTTATTAAGGGTCATAAATCAATATGATTGGTCAACTGCAAAGGTGATTTGCACCGCTCTTCAAGGCAATAAGGCTGAGCCCCGTCACTTCAATTACCTCCGAAACATTCTTTGCGTCTCTCGCACACATTTATGTCAACTCAGTCACCTTCTAGACCTCGACTTCATCCTCTTCTACGTGTTTATATCGTCCCAACGTTATATCTGCAATGAAGAGGGACACTCCCAAGTGTACATCAAGGATAACTGCAGCAACTATCAACCTGCCCGATCTCTCTCCGCAGGTGATATCTAGCACGGCTTCTGATACTGCGAAATCAGTGACGAAACCAAGGCTTGCCATGAAAACTTGAGAGATCCGTACAGTATCATGTTCTCATCCCTCGATACCTCGCCCCGCGGCCCCCGCGGCTCAAGCTGGACCAAGCGGTGTTCCGGATGTGTGCCGCGAGAGCAGCGTCACGACTTAGCGCCTTCGCCTATACGCCATACGGGAAGCTATTCGTTCTTTGGCACTGCTACAGAGCTTCAAAACAAAAGGTGTAGACGTTGCATTGTCATTGCTAATGCCGTCATCCACTTCGCGAGCATGTTTCGGCCCGGGGAGGTCGTAAAGCCTGACAACATCTCCGTCGAGTGCGACAGCTTGATGAGACTATCTGATCTTTTCGTAGAGGCCCGATCTATGATTAGTAAAACTCACAAACCAAAACGCCAGAGATTTCCAAACCAGCTAGGAGTTTGCTTTCGATTCAAGAATATGCCGGAGAGGGGCTAGATTGAATTACACGGTGTTCCTTCTCCTGGTGAGGCTGCCAGTTATCGGAGACGTCTTTTTGGCATCTAACTCTTGATTAATAGACACGTTGGGTCTTAGAAACGATGGCCAAATTCAGAGCGGAGACTCGCTTAACACGATAAAGATGTGGCTTACGAAGTGTTCTCGAGAGCACGGAGGCCGATGTGCGCCAAAGCCGGACGCACATCTTCCTGCAAGGCTCCTTGGCGTTGATCAAGGAAGCGTCCGGCTCATCGAAGTAACTTGCAACTCGCGCAGCTGCCTGGAGTCAACGTCATATCTTGCGCTTAGCCATTGTTGGGGCAGCGAAGCTTCGAATATCCGAACGCTGACGACTAACATTGCGTCCATGTGCGATGGCATCCCAATACAGGAGCTTCCAAGACTTTCAAAGACGCAATTGCACTGACTCTATGGCTCGGCTATCGTCTCATCTGGATTGACAGCCTCTGCATCATCCAAGACGACGAAGCTGGCTGGGAATGTCAGTCGGCTCGCATGGGGGACATCTACAAGAATGCCGTCTTGACGGTTGCTGCAACCCGTTCACCGGATGGACATGGCGGATGTTTCTTCAACGTTTACGACACACCCTACCTCTGGCGGCACATACGCAATCCCTCGTTCGATCCTGAACAACCAGTACTGGTTAAACATCCGAATTTGTGGAAACTGCACAAGGAAGAATGTGATGGCTTTGTCCGCTGGTTTGCTCTCCGTCCCGGCCACGATTTCGCGATTTGTCACACAAGAGCCACTACGGCGATAATTCAAGGGATGTTGTTGAAACGGGATATCCGCTTCTGTCGCGTGCCTGGGTTTTCCAGGAAAGACTGCTGAGTTCCCGGGTGATCCAATTCGGCCAGATGGAACTGACATGGGAATGCCATGAGGCATTCTGGTCCAAAAGCGTGTGGACAGAGTTTCGGCGAGACGATTTAACGCAACAAGGCCCCAGAATAAAAAATACCCTATCGAGATGACCCGGAGATTACTTGGTACCTTCTTGAGTGGAACACCACCACAGCCGACCTCGTCAACGCGCCAGTCTGACCAGCTAGACCCGCAGGGGCTCCTTCTCGTTGAGGAGTACAGCCGGCTAAAGATCACGCATGAGACTGATCGTCTTCCAGCACTCTCTGGAATCGCCGTAACAGTAGCCGGACTTTTCTCAAGTCAGTTGGGGGCTTACGACAGCAATGCAAACACATATCTAGCCGGACTTTGGTCGAGATACTTGCCTGGTGCTCTTTACTGGACCTCCTCTCCCCCATCTTATTCGCCATGCCTTTACGCGGCTCCAACATTTAGTTGGGCTTCCGTAGAAGGCCCGATTACCTATCATGACGCGGAGACCCGTGGTATAGGATATGGTTGTTACTGTATGTCTGTGAGGTTGTGGGATATTCTACCACCGTGGAAGGACTTGACCCGTACGGGAAGGTACAGGCGGGATATCTTGAATTGCATGGCTGGGCTGGTACGGCGAGTATCCCAAGGCTCAATGTTGGGTCTAGTGGAGAGGGAGCAATCGCCTCCGTGGTCGAACGAAGTGATGAACCCGCCGAAGGACAGGAGCACCAGACAAGGAGACAAGTTTTTCACACTGATACGTCGCTCAGACCCAGCAACGCCGATTCAGCCGAGACCTCGGTCGGTGATGAAGTGCTTCTCTTCCTTCTTGAGTGCGTCAAACAGCCGAACCGTCGCGAACGAAGTCTCTTGAAAGCCCTGGTGCTTAAGCACTCCCAAACGGTTGCCGGTGCATATGAGAGGATAGGGTTGGTACGGACTAGACCTTCATGGAACCTACCGGAGGAGGATAACGACATGGTCTACTGGCCGACTGCATGGTTTCCTAAGAAGCTGACGGTGAAGATCGTGTAACAAGGTTGGAGAGGGCTTGGACGGATGGAATTTGGTATGGAAATAGCTCGCACACGCTCTCTCCATAGTCTGTGGTTCTAGTACATACCATTAGTAGGCGACCAAATAGGGTTGTAGGCACTGGTCGGCACTTTTTACAGTTTGTTCTTGAATCGGTCCACATATGGTAATAAACTACAGTAAGGGGCCAAATTAATCCGGCCCAAGTTGAAAATCGCACCAAAAACAGCGATTTTGCTACTTTTTCAATCAGCCATAACTTTGCAAAGAAAAACCTGAAAAATAAGCAAATTAAATTTTTTAATAGATAATTACAAACGGTCTAGGGTTTACTTAAACGGAATTGTAAAATCTTTTAAACTGCAAAAGTTACATTAAGATATACGCATGAGATCGTTAAAAATCCTTGGTTCCCATACAAACTGGACCAAATTTGTATGGGGAACAAAGAATTTCAACTTAAATTTGCGTTTAACGTTATGATGGTCGCGCTGGGCTCTCTGATCTATGGCATAGGCGCTGCCTTAGAAACCACTTCCGTACATTTAGCAATGTTCATCGTCGGTCGACTTATCAAGGGTGTTGGTGAGGGCATATTCCTCATGACCGTGTATGTATTGGTGGCGGAAATATCGCCAGCCAAGCGGCGCGGCACGGTTGCGAACATCCCGCAAATAATGATCAGCTTTGGCGTTGTATTGGGGTTCTTCATGTGTTACGGCACTGGCATGCTCGCTGGATCGTTGTCTTGGAGGCTCCCACTCGCGATACAGGTGGTAATCGCACTGGCTAATGCCGCAGTATGCTCACTTGTCCCACAGAGCCCGCGCTGGCTGCTCGCGAAGGGGCTGACTGAACAGGCGCGACAAACCATTGCTCAACTAGGAATCGCGGATGAGGAGCAGGAAGAACTGTTCAGGCAGTCAGTGGCAGGGCTCGAGCATTCTCCTGACTTGTCCCTTTTTGACAGTGTCAAAGAGACGCTGCACGGCTTCAAGGAGGCTTTTGCCGCACCTGTCAGGGGTCGCACGATTTTCGGCTGTTTCATTCTCGGAATGCAGCAGTTCAGCGGCATTGACGGTCTGCTTTACTATGCGCCCATTCTATTCAGCCAGGCCGGCCTTGACTCAACGCAGGCCAGCTTCTTCGCATCTGGGGTTAGCGCGCTTGTCATGATGATTGTTACTATCCCAGCTACGCTCATGTGTGATATGTGGGGTCGCAAGACATCAAGTCTTGTCGGAGGGTTCCTGACGTTCTTCTTGATGCTCCTAATCGGTAGCCTTTATGCGGCTGGTAAAGTCCACGCTGACCATGGCGCGGCACGATGGGTAGTCATTGTCAGTATCTATCTGTTCGCCTGTGTTTTCTGTGCAACTTGGGCTTTGGGCCTCCGCATGTACTTGATCGAGAGCTTGCCACGCAAGACGAGAAGTAGCGGTGCCAGCCTAGCTCAAGCTTCGAACTGGGTGCGTCTATCCAATGAGCTTCTTGATGTCCACGAAAGAGAGAGAGAGGGACGGACCGCTAACAGATGCTAGTTTGCGAATTACATTGTTGCACTCACCACACCTATTTTCCTCGCAACGTCAACTTTTGGAGCTTACTACTTCTTCGCATTTTCGACTTTATTTTGCACAGTCATGTGTGCATTCTGCATGATCGAGACCAAGGGCCATAGTCTGGAGTTCATCGAGCAGAAATACTCGGAAAAACAGCGGAATGCGAAGGCTATCGGCAAATGGTGGAGACTCGGCGGGCAAAGCTTGGGGTCACGAGGTCGCCATAGCGTTCCGGTCGCACTGGGCGATGTGCCGGGCTCAAGGCTATTTGATTAACCCTCAAAGGAGGCGTTTAGGTGCTGAACCGTGTCGGAATTCCGAAAGCCTCGTTCTCGCTGTTGTGAAAGCACTTTTAGATTTTCGAAATGGCTTGGGGTTCAAGCCGTTTGATACCGTTCCGCAACCACACTAGAGCTAGTCCGGCGCAATCGACGACGAATCGCCATAGAGATCATTGTACCGTCACTAGACAATTTATATGAAGAAGGTAATGCTATGTATAAGAATGCCTTCAATCACAGTTATGCAGTTACTCTACACCGAATTTGTTGGTTCAACTTGACGTGTTTGGCTGAGAAGCATAGAGGATGCCATCTTCGGATGCTAAGACCTCCGGCCTTAGACAGCCCTATTCCAACAGCGCATAATTTATATATATAACTAGGCCCATTATCACCTTCTCCAACTGGCCAAGCCTGTAGAACTATATGGAGATTTGCCATACATACTTTGTTGCCACCCTTCGTTTAAGACGTGCCCTTCCTTGACGACCTTAATAGAAAACCTTAATGGAAAGACCTTACCCAAGGCCTCCAGTTATTTATGGCCCTTTCGAACCTGCTCGAATATTTTTCATCTCTATCGCTATCAATCATCAAACCCATTTCATCATGGCCAATATGGAAGACGACACCAAAGACAAGGAAATGTTCGATCGCAAACCGAAGAGAGAAGACATCCTACGTTGGGTTTTCTTGCCTGTGGAGCTTCGCCTCATGATTCTGAGGGTACTTGCAGACGAAGATCGCGGCTCGGCCTCTTATGCCTCAGTCTGTAAAGAATGGCAGGCTGTTATAGAGAAAAAGAACTTCCGTCAACTCAAGATAGGAGTATCACGCCTTGACGATTTTGAATATATGGTCACTCGACAGAGGGAGCTCGTGAAACACGTTTGGCTGAACATAGAGCTTCCGACATATACTTGTCGAAGTTGCCAATGGCGAGAATCGGGATCATGGGCATCACGCAATAACTCCATTATAAGAAAAGCGATATGGAAGCTCTTTTCCATTCTAAGTACCTGGAATCCAGTCGGTAGTGGTTTAATACTAGAGATTAGCGCTCAATCCCCCAGTGACTCCGATCACTGGTTCAAGAATTATTATTTCGGAGCTAGTATCAAGGATGAAGATATATCTTTCGAAACTGGAAACCAGTTACAGGAAGTCGCTTCCAGGTGGCATGATCCGAAGCATGATTGGATCGATGGTCAGCAGGTTGCAACTCCGGACGGACTAGCTCTATTGCGACTCTTCGAGAAGGTTCGCTTACATTTTCCGGAAGCACTGCCTGAAGTTCGCGCAGTCACGAGTTTTGTCCTACGTCGACAAGTCCGTCGTCGGTTTACTCCCACAACTCTACAGCTTCTATTGGATAAGCTTCCTCGGCTGGAGTGTATAACCTATGAGCCATGGCGGGTATGGACTACATTAATACAGGAAAGATGCGACAGGGTAAGTATACTATATTGACAATACGCACTAAATACCCTTTTCAACACCACTACCTCCCTTTAACCCTCCAATTCCCAATATCTGAGGCTTCTAACATCCATATTATAGAATATCAATTTATGATCCGGGCATGCCTACCAAAAATGCTCAAGAGAATATCAGTGTTCGAAGATTTCAATGAGGACCATATTACACCACTCCAAATACTCAGAGGAGGGTCGATCTTTCAGATAGATCCTATCCGACACGCGGATCCCACGGTTGGTACAGCTTTTGCCTATAGCAGTCTCGGCCTTGAGCAACTTTCCGCCTCATACATGGTCGATGCTCGGCATTTCTTCCAAGCACCTCAGCCACTATGGACTTAGAACTACCTACAGTCTCTAGTACTTACTTCACAACTGCTAACTTATACAGCAAGCCGTACCGAAATTTCTGGTTTATTACACGATGCTGGGGGAGCTGCACTAAGTATGCCGAAGCTGCATACAATGGCAATATGGAACGGTAGAAAGGAGAGGCTTGCGCATTTATATATCGTAAGAAAGATAATTGTTCTTCAAGTACGTGGCGTGGTACATGGGATCTAGAGCTACGGCCAAGCATGATAGAGCCGTGGGAAAAAGTTGCCACTGAGTTCACCCAATCTAAAATTCGGGTTGAGAAGCAAGGACTATATGGCGATGTCATTAGTTCTCACGGTGATGCTATTTATCATTTGGACTTGCCCTGTGGAGTGATTGATCCTGTATCCTTGTGGCAGATACGGAGGGAGGGAAGAGGTCGGACTTAGAGTAGTGCCTGGCTTCAGTGGTTCCTTCGTTAAATACATCAGCTGCTATGTCGTCACTGTCCCTACCGCCAATACTCCGCTAACTAGTTTCATTGGGAAGTATGTTAATTGGGATACGACTAGCTAAGTCTAAGACGTATGGTTCCATCCGTTGGTAGATTTTCTAGATGGCACCTACCACAGCTATCCTGGAGAACTTGGTCTGGGACTCTCCTTCCTTTGACGCTACCATCATCCAGGCAAGCGCAATAATGAAGTTCTCCAAATTGATGGAACATTTCGACGGGCCCGTTGCCTCTCTTCCTCCTCCATCACCACAACCACCACCACCAACAATGTGAGTATCGTCATCCACTCACCGCTCATCTATTCTCATACTTTTTCCCCTCCAAATATTTGACCTATAGGCTGGAAGTCCCCAGACCGTTGTCTGGGCTTCGACCAAGTCTTCGCCCGTCTACAATCCCTCCTATACTCACTTCACGTTCACGGGGATGGAACGACTCCGTGTCGTAAACGACGACAGCGGCTCGCTTTTAATGAGCCAACGTCTTTTCTTCCTATGCCGATATTGACAGAGCTCATACTAACTAGAATATTTTGCTTAGGCCAACACTTCGTTCCGGACGTGTAGTGTCTGCTGCTGCTGCCCTCGAATGAGCCAAAGCCGAAGCCGAGAACGCCACGCAGGACTGGGTCTGGCTCTCGCACCAGCCGGGAAACGAGGCGCGCTTTCGGGCGATGAGACGGGCCGAAAAGGCTCTAAAGCGGGCCGAGAAACTGGCCCAGCAGCGGCAATAATCGTACGTGACATAGTTTCCATTGTCTGCTTTTCCCGTCCGTTTGTCGATTCACCGAGGGAGCCTATGAAGCCCTGACCAAGTGGCCTTGCGTGGAGGCGTCAGTCAGAGAGTTCTGGCTGACCCAGGACGATTGGCCGGCACCTTCTCGTGATGTCCTGGGTTAGTAACCGCAGATCTCAAAGAGAGCTCCAGTGAAGCGAAGACCAGCCAGATTGAATCGATCCAGATGGATGCAATCAGCTTCAATGTCTATGATTACAATGTGCGCTGGGGTTCTTGTAATGGCGGATGTGGGTTGTTTTGCATCTTGTCGCAGAATATGGGGTAGTTGCTTAGTCATCTACGTTCCAACGTTAGGCACCTCGCAACAACGTTGTTCTGGGGCTCCCACCCTATATATAGAGCTTTCTAGCCACTGCTCTCTAGAGCCCAGATTATCCATGATAATTTACACTTTCCACAATCTATGCAACCTTTCCTCGTGATCAGCCGAACTGTGACACATTTGCACTTGTGGCCCCGTTGAAGTGGCTAGATTTTCTCAAGGCAACTCTCCGTACACTGAACGTAGTGACGAACCGAGCGATGCAAGCCTTCCACACGTTATCACTATCTACAGTCACCCTTCTGTTAAGTGTACAATGATAGACGATGCTCGAGGGACAAAAGAAGTTAAGTACAGTGTATCTTACAGATTACTTGGGTAGCTGAACTGAAGACACTGGGTGTGTACGCATAATACCGCTGTCCATCCTCTCCTGCGTTGGGCCTATCTACCGAGGCTGTTCTAGCTGGCGATTCCTCCAAGGCACTAAATATGTATAGGGCTCTAGGGCCCCGGAAAGCATCAACATCCGAATGATCCCTGGAGTTCCCGTATGACCCCTAAAGCTGTAAAGGGGGGCTTTCCCTATGACACAGCGCCGACAGTGGTGATCACTGAAACGGTCCCGTTTCTCTCTCTCGAGCAGTAAGGATACCCGCTTGCTGTCGCCATCTACCCAAGCTCGAGGAGTTCGGAAAGATTCTGGGGACAGATGGATCATATGTGTTCTTAAACGCCAGGTTTAGAGCCACATCTTCGCGTCCAGGCGGGGAATAAGCGAAAATATGTTGTCACCATGACTCTAATAAATGTATACATACTGCAAATTCGCGTATATAGACAGACTGATAGAGCGGGGGTCAGGTAAGGTAGCTTATCATATTGGTCGCGCGTGGCATAAAGGACGCCATTTTTAGATTCCCAAAACCTCTAGTTATGAAAGCTTCTCTATTAGTAGGCATTTCTTTTTGCAAATTTAATAGTTAAACCTTTAAGGCGACCCCCCTACCAACGCCCCATCCCCCTAACGCTCCACCCAATTTTAAAGCCATCAATAACATAACCCTTCAGCTTAAATAACAATATCTTAATAACGGCTTAATTAATTGATTTTATATTAACGAATACGTATAATAACGTAATTTATTTCTTCATTATTTTTTTCGTTTTCAGAAGGTTCGTTTTCTTATTAGTTTTGCCGAATAACAGTTAAAAATTCTTTCCTAAAGGTTTTAAACCTTACCTTTACTTTCTTAATTAATATTATCTTTACGAAAGCTTTATTTAATTCGGGTTGCATTTTTTCACACTTTTTAAGCTACGTTTTTTTAAAAATTACAATCAATTAATTATTATAAACTTTAACGGCGGAAAATTTATTCGTTTTATCGTTAAAGGCTTTTGCGAATTTACGGAATAAAAACCGTATAATGGGATTTCCGAAAATTAAATTAATTTATATCAAGAACTTTTATACTCGGGTTAAATTTTTGGATAATTTAAGCGTTTTAATACTTAAAACAATTAATTGACTAAAAAAGTCAAGACATAAAAAGGTAAAAATTAATTTCGGAACGGATACGTTCGTTATTTTTTTTCTTTGACGTACTTATTATTTAACATCTTTGTTTTATTAATAAAACGTAATTTTGTTATTTTTTAATTTTTCATGATATATTTCGAAATTATCCTAACTTCGTTTTATGCGTTCGAAAATACTTAAAAAAAGTCGGTTTTATTTATAACTTCGAAAACCCGGCCGTAATAACGTTCGTAGAATTAATAACGGAACTTCCGTTTTAAAGTAATAAATAAACTTACATTAAAATGTTGGAAAATATAAAAAACGTAAGCAAGTAAGAAGATAATATAGATTTTGTTTTAAAGGTACATTTATATAAAGTTTTCGGTAATGTAATTATTATGGCCGTTAATTATTAATAACTTTCATTCGTTAAGGTTTTCGGGTTTGGTATAAAAAATAAAGATTTCGCAAAACCATTTTAAGTTAATTCTGGTATTCGTCCAGTCGTTTTTTAAAATAATAAAATATTAACTTGTATATTTTATTATTTAAATTAGGAAACTATTATTATTATACGTTAACGCCGTTGAAAATTACGAATAATAATAACGAACGTCCGTATATATTAATATATACGATAATAATAATTTATTTCCTTTTAAAGATATCTTTTAAAAAAATACAATTCCTTAAAATTTCTTTAAAAACGAAAACGTTTTTTCCCATATTTTCCATTATTTCGATCTCGTTTGCGTTAAATTAATTCCTTTATTTAATAACTTTAACTTCCGGTAAGGCGAAACGATCGAATAAAACGTTAATAAAAACCGAAAAACCGTTATTTAAACGCTTATAATTAATTACCGTACCTTTAAAAATCTTAATTTCGGAATAACGGTATAGAAATTAAGTTACCTAACTTTTCCCTAAATATTCGAAATTACCGTTTTTAATTAAGAAGCGTTATATATATAGGCGAAATCGGGAATAAAGCGGCGTATAACTTAAATAACTTTATATAATTACTTAATAAATTAAAACTTCTTTTTAAATTCGTAATAGTTTCTAACGAGCTTTATTAGCTTCTTTTTTTATCGGTATACCTTAAATACGGCGTAATATATATCGTCGGTTAGCCTGGTAACTTTTAAAGGTTAAACGTAAAAATTTCCTACGTTTAATTTCGTTAATAGCTTACGCCGTACGGAATTAAGCTAAAAGCTATATATCGTTCGAAAGCGTAAATCTTAATAAATAAATAAAATATTTTTTTAATTTTCAAAAGCGTTATTAAAAGCCTTTTTATAAAAAAAGAAATTAGTAAGTAGATTAACGCGTAATGTTAGCTAGCCAGGTGCGCTGAAGCGCCCTAACTAAAGAAGGCTACGCTTTGATTGGAGGATAATTGTTCCGTTACTAGGCTACATAAAAGCTGTACGGGTATTGAGAAGCTATATAATTAGTTAAATATAATAACGTAACTAATATTCTTCATATTTGATAATTAAAAGTTCTATTTATTTAATTCGAGTAATTATTAATTAATTAGTTGTTATTAAGATAATATAAGCTATATATTAGTAATAATTATCTTAATATATTTTAATAATAATAATAATAATCGTACCGTTTATATTTTTTGTTATTTATAAAGGATTTAAGGATTGGGATTGCTTTAAAAGCGAATTTTAATTTAAAACGTACGCGCTTGATATTTAGGATTTTATCGATTTTGATTAATTATTTTAATAGGTTGTTAAATTTATAAAACCCGATATAACTTTTTATCCGAAAAAACGAATTTGTTATATAACGTAAATTAATACTTTATCTTTTTCCTTATTTTTGAAAAGAATTACCGAAAAAATCGACTTTATAAAGTATTTAATAAATACTTTTAAAATAATAACCGAAAGTAGATCAGTTTATAATTAAGACTTTACGACGTATACTTATAAAAACCGTAAGTATGATACTTTCCGAAAAAATATTAACGATTTTACGAAATAAATCCTGGAGTTAATATTTTTAATAATTAAAAAGATAAGTTTTTTTTAAGGAAAAACTTACGGGAATAGTACGCCAAAATGGCCGAATTCGGTAAGGTATACGAGAATAGATTTTTAATTAATACTTAACGAAAATACCGAAAAAAGTTAAAGTAAGTTACGAAATTAAGTAAGAAATTAAACGAATGGATTATGAAATAATAAGAAATAATGGCTTAAAGATAGCGATATGGCGTTTTAAAAACGAAAATAATAGTTATATAAGTTAACGAGTTATGTATAACTTTGGTTCCCGTTATGGAAACCTGGATAATTATTTTTTAGATAGTAAAAAAAGGTTAAAATTAATAGCGGAACGATTAATTACCAAAAGGTAACGGTTAACTATTTGAATTACTGGATTATAATTTATTTTCTTTTTATATTACGAAATATAAAGGTATCGTTTTTAACTTTTTATGGGACTTTTGCAAACTTTATTAATTAAGATAATCCTGATTAGGAAAATAGTAGATTTTTTAATTGTTAACCGTAAGGTAAACTTTTTGGATAAGGACCGAAATAAAGTAATTAAGGAGGTTTTAATACGGATAGAAGCATTAGTAAACGGAAGTGTAAGAAGTTAGATGTTTAGGGTATACGTTATAAGGCATACTTAAGCCCGATATATAAGTTTTCTTAATGTTATTATGCGTTTTTTTTAATAAAGTTCCAGTAGAATTTATATTTAATAAAATAAAATAAAATTGGTTCGAAATCGGATAATTTCCGATTAATCCCTAAAAGAAAAAATTAACCGAATATCTAAATATATGGATAAGTTTATTATATAAAAAATAAATTAATGTTTTAAAAAAATAAGATAAGTTTTAATATATTTCTTAATTATTAATTAACGGGTTATTATAAACTTATCGTTTTACTTTTTCCGGAATTCGTTTATTTTAAATTTAAGGTTTATAATATACGTTTTTAATTTTATTAGTAAGTTTTTAAATTTTAAATTAATTATATAAGGTAACGAGATATACGTAAGTAATAATTTCGTTCCGATTAGGGGTTACGGAAAAGTTAATATGTTATTTTAAAACTTTAACAGTGCGAAAACGTTACGGTTATGTAACGTAACTTATTACGAATAATTCGTTGGTAATTTGGTATTATTTCAATAATTTCAAAAAAAAGTTATTAATAAAATAACCGAAGGATTAATAATTATATTCGAAATAAATATAACTAAATTATGGTTATTTTAATAAATAAATTTAATTAATTTGTTATTAAAGATATTAACGTAATAACGTTTTCCGTAACCTTAGTTACCTATAGACGAAATATTAACTTATCAACGCCGAAACCGTTACGTACCGGTAACGGTACCTTGTGGTACCTACGATTAAGTTATCCAGGCCTTGAAATAATAGCTTAATTGTAATTTTATACTAAGGGAGTTCGGTTGAAGGGTTTTATAACTATCGAATATTAGGTATATAACAAGGTAAAGGTGAAAAAGCAAATATATCGTAAACTTAAAAAGGAAGTTTTCCGATTAAAATAAAAAATAGCTATTAATTTTATTAACTTTAAAAAAACTTAAAAAGTATAAATACGTTATGTTCGTTACCGATAAATACTTAAGTTTTATTTGTGATATTTATTTTAAAAACCGAAAACAAAATATATTAATTATTACGTTTTGATATTTATTAAACCTTTTAAAAAATTAAAAGATGGTTTTATTACAAATACTTAAATGTAATAACGAAATTTTAAAAGATTACCTATTTCGAAAAAATTTTTAATTGTTTTTTTTTAATATTAAGCTTAAACTTTTAACGTTATATACCTAGTTTTAAAATGGGGGTACGGAACGTTTAAAAAGTATAATTAAAGAAAAAGTAATTATTATACGAAATAACGTTAAGTTATTTACGTTTTTAATTATATATATTTTTAAAACGATAATATATTTGTATAATCGTATTTCCAAATATGCTTTTTTTTTGCTAAATTTTATACGAAATTTATTATATTTACTTAATATATAAAGATAACGTTTTAATACTTAATTACAAACTTTAACAGGTTTATTTACGAACTTACGGTTATATAGCTTACGTTATAACGATTGTTATTATAAAAAAATAAAGATTTTAAAAGTTAAATCTTAAAGCGCAAATAAGCTTTTTCGTCGATTATCGATTAATTAATATTTAGGAAATTTGGAACCCGTTAACGAATAAAGTTATTATTATTCGAAACGTATAGTTTAACGAAAAGGTTACTTTTTTAAGTAATATTAAAAATTTAAAGGACAATTTTTTTTACGTTACCGAAAACGAATTATAAAAATTATTCCGATAGGTTTACGTATTTAATCAAGCTTACGGCTACCTTATATATATATAAAATAAAGATTTAAATAAAATAATTCAGTTACCGGCTGGGCAAAAAGAATAGCTTTAAAAAAATATAGGCATTTAAAGTGACGTATAGGATAAGGAAAAATAAGCCTATTCGTAAAGGATTAATTATTTTTATATAACCGTTATGTTTTAACTATTTCCATTTCTTAGATTATTACTACCGCTAGCGTTTGCTTTAATAACTGTTACGATTATTGCGTCGACAGAAAAAATAAAGGAAACCTTAGGCTTCTGTTACGTTATTTAACTCAAAATAACGGTAAAAAACGAAGGCTTTTTATAGATTATAAACGTACATTTCCCGTACGTTCTATATCGAAAAGATAATTATCAATACGATTATAAAGTATAGAAAGTTGCATTTAACGCGGGACGGAAAGTTTATTTTATTAATACAATTATAATCGCGCCGGTAAATTACGGAAATTTAAGGAAAGTATTAACCCGAAATACGCGTTATTTTAATTAAAAAAGTTTTAATATAATAAAAATAAAAATAAAAATAAAAATATTACTGAAGTTACAAAGCCGGGTATATAAGTAAAACTTATCGTTATTTTCGAAAAGTTATAAAAAGTTAAGTATATATCTATTAAAAAAGTTATTTTTAAAAATTAAAAAGGCCTATTTACAAAGTTATAAGGATATGTAATCCTGGGAAATCGTCGATTAATCCGTTATTAAAAAGAAATAAATTTTAAGACATATGTAAATATACGTTTATAAGTTTGATAAATATAATTAATTTTAAAAATGTAAGGTTTGTTTCGTTATATAAAGTAATTAATAACTTAAAAACGTTTATAACGATATATACGTATTTTATTTAACCGGAAGGTTTTTTAAAACCTTAATAATTATTATAATTAAGTTTAATTTAAAATTTAAATAATATAACGTTATAAATACTTTCGTTTACGTAAATTTATTTTACGAAATATATATAAAAACGTTTTCGGGATATTTTTAACGTAATAAGGTATTTTTAATTAAGAAGGCTTTATACGGTTTAAAAAAATCGCCGTTATTTTAGTAAAAAAACTTTATTAATACGTTTAAAAACTTGGAATTTAACCCCGTTTTTTATAAACCTTATTACTTTATTTGTTAAGAGATATTACTTTTTTTTTAAGTCGACGATATTATTATTGCGTATAATAAAAAAGATTAAGTTTTTATTAATTAGTTAATTTAATAAATATAAGAACGGTATATTTTTATAAAGAATAAAAACTTATAATAGTTTTTAGGTATCGAAGTAATTAAAGATAAATTTAAAAAAAATCTGGTTATTTTAATTCGATTTTATAAATAAATTGGTTAACTTAATTTTTAAAGAAAATTTAAATAATTTTTAAAAACGTTAATGGTAAACGTTAAATTATTGCCGAATTTTAATTTAACTTATTTAAGTTTCGTTAACCGATATTAAAAAAATCGGTTTTATTTTTTATATTACGGTTTATATATGACTTAATATATATTTTGTAATATTTAAATTTACTCGATTTAATCTAAACCTTAATAATGTATATTATAAAATAATTAATTATATTATATTATATTTAATCGGTATTAAAATATTAACTTTATAATTTGGTAACGAAAATTTGTTAAATATTTGGAATAACGTTTTTTTTATAAATAATATACTTAATCGAAAAAGTTTTTAAGTTTACATTATAAAGTTATTTAAAAGAATTATAAAATAACGTACGAATAAGTAAAATATCATAATTACTTTCATAACCGAAACGAAATTGTTATTTTTTGCATAGCTTGTTAAAAAAACCTTATTTATATTTTAATTAATTAAAAAATTAAAAGTTGGCCTGGATGTAGAACCGTTAAATTTGTAATGTAATAATTAGCAGACTGTACGGCTTATTAACGCCGACGTCGCTTTTTTAAAGATAAAGTTGCGGTACGTAGATATATATAATTATTGGCTGCGAAAAGCAGTAAAGAAGCGTTTAATTAAAGTGGATTATATATTTATAAGCGATATGTTAGTTGATGGATTAATTAAAGCTTTGCTTTAAAAACCTTTTAGGTACTTTAAAAAGCAGTTAGGATTAGTAAATATTATAAAAGCTTTAAACCTGCGGAGGAAGATTTTAAAGGCGATTTTTGATGAGGAATTGGCTGATCAGGAGGATGTAATTACTGGAGGAAAGGTTAAATGGAAAGCTGTGATTTTAAAGAATGACGAAAGTGTGGCGATTAACGCCCCGAATTCTTCTAGGCGTTAAAGGGGTGTGTTAGCTAGCCAGGTACGTTAAAGCGCCCTAACTGAAGAAGGTTACGCTTTGATCGGAGGATAATTGTTCCGTTGCTAGGCTACACAAAAGCTGTACGCGTACTGAGAAGCTGCACAATTAGCTGAATACAACAACGTAACTGACATCCCCTATATCTGACACGTAACGCGGGTGTGGGGTGGCGCGTTGGGGGGATGGGACGTTGGTGGGGGGGTCGCCTTACAGGAAGATACCTATGGAGCTAAATCCTTCGAAAGCAGAACTAACTGACGGCGTCAGGGGGTGGACTTCCTTAATTCACTATCGAAATGATAAATTATCTAGTTGCTCATTGGGGCCACCGTGCCTTTGAAGTTTTCATGCCATTGAGTTGAGGATGACTGTGTAGACTTGGTAACCGCTGACGCTTCAAACATATTTTCTTGGCCTTAATATATTCTGGGCGAGACTGTGATTTTAACAGCTAGGGGTATCAGCGCCCAGCCGCCATATCGGCCCTGCTACCGTTGTACCGACTGCAGATCATGTCAAACTAAGGACGTTTCTTACATACTCCGAAATAACCGGCGAGCCCAAAGCTCGCCTCCACCAGGCACCGGATAAGTAACAAAAACCAGTAAATGTTAAAGTCCGTAATTAGCCATTAGGTGGTGAAGTCATATGCGGCTGACCTATAGGGGCCGTAGCGGGACTCGACAGCAAGGAGAATTTCACAACCTGGCCAGACCGTTGCTGCGGAGTCGTCTTAAAACAACATCAATCGCTCATGAGGCTGCTTGGACTGCTAACTTTCGAAAGCCATCTACGCCAATGTTCGTCCGATACATTAGCCATCTGAAAACGGTGAATGACTCAACGGGATGCGTCTTCTAGCTTTCAGTAGCTCGGTAGCTCTGGTTGGATGCGCTGTCGGTGAGTCGATACGTCTGTCCGCAGTTTGTCCATGGAGTCCAATACAGGCTTCTCTGAAGCCTCTATGTATCCCGCCGCATTTGGCTGGTCATTCTGCGACCCTGAAGCAGGGTGATGACACTAGCTCCAAACAAGCGGGGTGGAAGGGGCTAGAGTCTTGCACGAGACAAGCGTGCATATTTTCAAATTCCGAAGTTGGTGGTGGAATCGTGCTCGTCACCAGTCAGAGGAATGCGGATATCGTGAGCAGTTTCCCAACTGTCCTCGATGCCGATGCGGCGTCTCCTCCGCCATTCTATGCTGCGGATATTCCTGGCAAGGGCGTCGGCCTCATCGCCAACAGAACGATTCGCAGAGGCGAGCTTATCATGATGCGGCCCTCCACCATGATGGTTCAGATCGCCGCGCACCACGGACTCGATCCAGAGAATAGAGACAGGCTGTATAAGAGGGCCCTATCCAGGCTACCAAAAAGAGCACAAGACTCCTTCATGAGCCAGATAGGCAGAGATATTGGTGAAAAGATAGACATGAATGCCTTTCAGGTGTATGTCGACGGGAGGAACGAGTCCGGCAGTCATTTGAGCTCTTATCCGGAGGTATCGCGTTTCAATCACGACTGCAGGCCGAAGTGAGGATTCTCCCATTACCCCTGAAACCGCCCCGGGACGTGGGAACTAAACTGCTTCTTCTAGTATCCATTACCGCATTACCAACACGACCCACACGACCATCGCAGCCCGCGACATCTCCTCAGGCGATGAACTGAGTATTAGTTATATCGGGCTGAGCCTCCCGTGGCAGGAGCGGCGGTCGCGCTTGAGCAGTAAATGGGGGTTCAACTGCACCTGTTCGCACTGCAGCATGAACGCCGACGAGGCCGCGGCATCGGACGCTCGCCTCAGCACTATCGCACAGCTCGTGGCAGACCTGGAGAACTTCAAGGAAGGCTTAGTTACGGCCGAGACGGGCGCGGAACTCGTCAAGCTGTACGAGCAGGAGCGGCTCGATATCTACATGGGTCAGGCGCTGACCCTCGCCGCGCTGAACTTCGCGCTGTTCGGCGAAGTAGAGAGAGCGCAGGAGTACGCCCGCGCGGCTGTGCAGGCTGTCGAGATGGATCCCATCGATTTAGGTGCTATGAAGATTCTGGCGGAGAACCCGAGGGCACATTGGACTTGGGGCAAGCGGAGAAAAAGTAAAAGGAGTTAAGGTGGAGCCCCTTTTCTGGGCCATAGACCCACCAGCAAGCGTCCTCGCATATATATAGGGGGCTTCGCGCTAGACGGCTAGGGAGAGTCAGGAATTAATCGTCGTCTATTCTCTACCCTTTAAGAAGCTTCTTCTGTCTTTTGGCTGTGTACTTTACGGTTTTCTCGGGCACCCGATTGGGACCGCGCTGGTCGTAGTAGGTGATGATGACTCAAGCCGTCGCATCGCCAAATTTACGTTGGTAGAAACTATCACTCCCCGTCTCATCCCATCGTTAGTGTTAGATAATTACCTGTCGTCCATTAATCGCAATCTGCACTCATGCTGATACGTTTTTCGGCGTTTTCTCTCAGATGGGGATCTGGGACTCTTTCCGATTTCGGTCTTTCAAAACCTTGCTGATGCAGAATATGGGCGCCGCAGAGCGACCACAAGCATCATAGGGTTGTATTGTACGGGGTTCCCGCTGCCCGAAAGAAACCTTACTCATGTTATACTTCATATGACGTGTTATACATTATCGCTCGCCCGCAGGGACTGTGTAAGCCTCCCAAAGCTTGACTTGCCATGCATCCGGAAGAAACCATGTTCCTGATTAAATCTGTCAGAGAACTCTAAGAACAAGGCAGCGGGTAGATTAGGTAAAGCCCCAAACGAAACTAAGGGCAACTGAAATCCTGAAAACCCACTGGCTCGGCGGATAAGCCTACGTCATTCCCAGTATGAGTAGTCCATAGTGCGCCAACGTGCAATCTTCATCATGCACGGCCCTTAGCCATAGCTGCCTCCCCATGATATCCCCCACCTTTTCCCGCGGAAGGCTGGCCGTTTCCTCCGCCCTTCGACTCCTCCTTTGCCTCATCTCCTTATGATCCTGGGGACTGGAGCATTTGTTACCGGCCGCTATGTAACAAGGTTTCTCTCTTTTCCAGTGCGGTACTCAGGCTGCGGAGCCTGAAAGATATCTTTGCTCCTGTGACAACCGACGCAATGGTACTTGTCGCGTCCAGGAAGCTCGCATTGACGCTTCACGCATTCGTCGGCTATGTTGTCTGTCACGGATACCATTCTAAAGCTGCCCCTGAGTAGTTACGTTCGACTTGATATTGTAGGGTGCAATGATAAATGAGCCGAGACATATGACGTAAGTGTTGTCTCTGGCCTGATCTTGTCTGCGCCATCATGAATCAGTGGGTGTAGATGAAAGGGGGTAGTCTGTCGATGTCCTTGCTGGTAGATACCTAAGGGAAATTGTAAGTGCACAGACTTACGACAGGATTTAAGTACTAGTTAGGCTTAATATAACATTTGCTGTTTGATATTTAGAACTTCGCTAGGGGAACGGAAAGAGTCATCTCTTAGAGCCAAAGGCAAACATCAGCAAAGGAACAAACAGATATGCGCACAAGCGTATGTCGTGTTTAGTAAAGCGGAAGAATCCAAAGCATGCTTGTATTATTTAGCCTAATACATGCAAGTTAAACCGTCGCATTTCTTCTCCGCCCTTCCTATTTCCGTCTCACACACTCCCTCGTCTCATGTTCAGCATATGCGACTTTCCAAAGAGTTCGTAGAGGGGATTTTGACTCATATATAGCCGATAGGTGAGAGGCCAGAGGCCTTGAAAAAAGAAAAAGAAAAAAAGGAAAATACATCTGAAACGGCGTCCGCATGATATCAGTTTCCGGACATGACATTGTGGACGGGGGTATCGGGTTTGTTGCAAATGCATAACCAGCAGTGGAATATAATCCTGAGATAATCCATACACATCGTTGAGATAAGTGTGTATGATGTTATTTCATTGGAATAGCGAGGTTAAGCAGTATCGATGCTTTTTATGGTGCCGCTTTTCGTACACCAGGCCACATGCGTTGCATAGCGTGCCAGGCCCATCTGGCCCATTTCGCCAGTGTGGAGTGTCTATCCTGTAGCATATATGGCATGAAGACAGGAGGTTGTTCGTCTGCTGGTTGGTGAGCTGACATTCAACGTAGATCTTCTGGGCACGCACCTCTCCAGATGTGACCGCCGTTTCGTCCTCTAGAACTCGGCGTTGCTTCTTGCTTTTTCGCAACTTAGATCTATCCTCGACTCGAGATCTTTTTCCCAAGATCGCAACCCCATCAAGTCTGCGCGTGATATCTTTTGATAATTTTCTCATAGCAAGAAGCTTGTCATCTTCCGACAACCCTCCGAGAGCAATGAACTCGCATTCTCCAGGCTTCTCGCAAAGACAGGGGGGAGTCCCACACATGCAGAGGATCTCCTTCACGTTCTGATGGATCTACGAAACCCGGACAGTTAGTACTGTGAGGAGACAGGATGACTGGACATCGGGAAGCTGACTGTACTGAAGTGCTCATCGATCATCACTTGGTGCAACCACGACCGAACAGTGTTGTCATTGTGCTTTGCCGGTTCGTTGCGCCGCGGGTGAGACGAACCACTAGGCGGCGCATGTTGATGTTCGAGAGACAGGACATGGTCGCATAAGATCCGTGAGGCTCGAGGCCCTTTAGATTCCATTTAATGGATCAAGTTCTTAACAACAAGGGAACTCAGCTTCACGCGCCGATCAGGCTGAAGTCTGATTGAAGGTGCTGAGGTCCACCAGGATAGCCCATTTAACACTTTTTAAAAGGGCTGAGTGGCGAATTACGTGGCGAATCTGCAAGAAGGGTCTTCGCATGTCGATCTGGGGCAAGGGGTTGACACACAATTTCGCACACTTTCGGAGAGTAGTCTAAGGACTGCTTGGATATTAATTTATTAGTTTTAACATATAGGTATATACTGCAAGCTGCGGGATATTGTGAATTGCGACTTTTATGTAAATACCATTTCCCTGACTTTTTATATGTTTTGTTTCGTATCAAAAATCGTCTGTAAAGCCTTAAGGTCATTTGGGACACCGTGAAATTTTGTGCCAACTACCTTGGGGCGTACTAGCCCTCCTGGTGGGTGAGTGGGTTTAGGGGTCGGGTCTAGTTTAATCTACACATGCCTCCCCGATGTTACCAAGCAGCAATTCTAGCCGCTGGACACGACCCGATAGGTCCCAGGAGCGCCAGCTCCGGCAGAACGCCACGGTACCTACATAGGCACTGCGGCTTACCCCTGCCGATCCAGACTAGGACTGAATCATTCCCGAATCGCTAGCGGGTTGCAACCGAGTCTAATGGTATCATAGGTCTCGAAGTAAGTCAGAAGTCTTCCATCTAAGGGCCAGCGCAACGAACATTTAACAGACTGAGCTCCTTCTACCGCTTCGCAAACACCCAGCAGCTGAACATTGGCCCTGATTGCAAAGAAGAAGCCCTAGTGGCGTTAAATGCGATATTCACCATGAAGGATTCAGGTAAAGCATACCTAAGAGAAAGGCATCAGAACGTGGGCGAGGGCAGGGCGAGGTAGCCTCGCATTACATACTGGTATGTAGTATTCGTATGCCTGTCTCCTTAACAGCTTTAAACCAGGTACCCGAAATAGGCGGAACACTCTACACAAATAATGGAGGTAGGAAAGATACGACAGTCTCTATCTTGCGCAGTACACGGCGTGTAATGAATCCTAACGCCATGCGTCTAGTGACGTCATCCATGTATTGAACGGCTGCTGCGCTGATCTCTTAGAATATCAGAAGACACAGTGAAGTTGCATAGATAAGAAACGACCCTGTAAACTTCTAGGACAGGCACTCGAATGATAATTCTCCATTACAGCTACTTGAGGAATACCTAGCATAGCAACCTCTCCGACCGCGAAGGAACCCTCGCTCCATGACGTTACCACTTACGGGAAACCCCGCCCTCTCATAACCACAACAAAGTGGGCGCACGATATGGTAGCCAGCCGCGGGGCTAAAGTCAACCCTAGCCGACTAGATAACTCGGCCCTTCACTGAATATCCTTTTATGTCCTGTAGAGAACAGGGCTAACTTGGGGGCTTCGAACAAACACACCATGCAATGGATGGAAGAGGTCGGGCATTCCTCGTGAACGCAGACCGAACGGTGGTCGGCATATCTATTGCCGACTGAGGTCGTTGCAATTATACAGGCTAGCTTCAAGATGCCTTCATGTATCAAAATGCTCTTAAGCCTGCCCCTCATCGGAGCAATTGATGCGGTTGACACGCCTTGACCGGAGCAAACCATTCTTCTTCCCTTTCCAAACCCCTTGTCTTCAAAGCTTTCCCGTTTCTTGTTACCATCCGAATTCTCCGGCTCCACCCCGCACCGTTGAGGCTTGACGGGTTTTGATAGCCATCCTCTCCATCACGAAAATCTGACGAACCCCTGCATCTGATTTATGACCGAATCCCGGCTAGCGCTGTCGCGGCAAGCCTTCCTGTTCGCCGGTTTGCCTCGCGGCAAGCGGTGAGGAAGCAATTCGCGTCACGCGCCCCGTCCGGGTATAAAATGCAGTTTATCCACATGTCCAGCTGACAATGCCGGGAACAAGCACCGTTCGGTACGAATGCAAGGTGCCTCCTGTTGAGATCCCCTTTTGATATAAGGCTCCCTCGGACCCCCTAAGCCGACGATTTTGGAGCATCCGGCTATGTCCCCTCAACCACATTGTCAACATTAGCATAGCGACCATGAGGGCCTCGTGGATATCCGCTGGCTGGCACATATTCGCCCTGCCGACTGCGGCCCTAACTGATGCCGATTTCTACGGGCAGTCACCTCCTGTATATCCGTCACGTAAATTGCGTTCTGCCTGAAACCCTACTGCCATTGTCCGCTTTACTGAAGATCTTTGCAGCGCAGGGCAAGGGATCGGGCAAATGGGCCGGAGCTTATGTTAATGCCCAGGACCTGGTTGACCAAATGACCCTTGAGGAGAAAGTCAATATTACTCGAGGCTTCAAATCCAGCGACAATGTCTGTGCTGGGAACTCAGGTTCGGTACCACGGCTTCAATGGCCGGGCATGTGTCTCCACGATGCCGGAAATGGAGTCAGGGCCACTGATATGGTCAACGCCTATGCGTCTGGCATTCACGTGGGCGCTAGCTGGGACAGGAATTTGACCTACCAAAGAGGATACTTCATGGGCAAAGAGTTTAAGAATAAAGGAGGTAAGTCTGGGATCATCTCGTTTCAGGGAGCGACGATTCACATGGGCGTCCAGTCAACGTGCCACTTGGGCCTAATGCCGGCCCCCTCGGTAGGATTCCCCTGGGAGGTCGGAACTGGGAAGGATTCAGTGTCGATCCATACTTGACCGGCCAATTGGCCGCAGAGACAATAGTTGGTTATCAAAATGCGGGCGTGATCGCCAATTTGAAAGTGTGCATAATCCGTTACTCGTTGGCATGGTGGACAATCTGCTGATGTGCTATAGCACTTTGTCGGTAATGAGCAGGAGACCCTGAGGAGGCCATACCATGGCGTCGAAGCTGCTTCCACCAATATTGACGATAAGACTATGCATGAGCTCTATGCTTGGCCCTTTATGGACGGCGTACATGCCGGCGTTGGGTCGATCATGTGCTCGTACAACCGAGTCAACAACTCCTATGGTTGCCAGAACAGCAAGCTTATGAACGGCATTCTAAAGACAGAACTATCCTTCGATGGCTTTGTGGTAGCAGACTGGAATGGCCAACATAGCGGCGTTGGCAGCGCATTGGCTGGTCTCGATATGGTAATGCCTCTCGGTGGGTACTGGGGAGACAACTTGACGGAGGCTGTGCGCAACGGCTCTGTCCCCGAATCTAGAGTTACAGATATGGCTACTAGGTATGTACCCTCTATGTAATCGAAGGCTTTGCTAAGTCTGTATAGGATCGTTGCTGCATGGTTCCTTGTTGGCCAGAACACCACAGACTTCGCGACACCTGGTTTGGGAATGAAGAATTTAACCGAGCCCCATGACGCTGTCGATGCTCGGGACCCTGAGTCTAAGCCGATTATCCTGGAGGGCGCCATTGCTGGACATGTGCTAGTAAAGAATGAGAACAGCACCCTACCTTTCAAAAAGCCGCCCAAGATGATATCCGTTTATGGATATGATGCGACAGTTCCCGCAACGAAGAACGCGGACATACTGTTCCAGCTAGGGTACAACGTTCAACCTGAAATGGCGCAGGCTGTGTTGGGCACGGAGGGTGTTCGTTTTGACCAGGCCGCCAAGGGAGGTACGATAGTTACTGGCGGGAGAGCTGCCGCTAATTCACCGGCTTATATCAGCGATGTAAGAGGTCCTTTTCAAGTATTGCGACTTTCACACCATTAACTATTTCATAGCCATTGAGTGCTCTCTCACAGAGGGCTGCTCTTGACGACACCTGGGTGAACTGGGATCTGACCTCATTTGATCCCGACGTCAATGGCGCTTCAGAAGCCTGCCTCGTCTTTATTAATGCAATGGCAACCGAAGGTTGGGATCGGACAGGCTTGCACGACGACTTCAGCGACGGCCTCGTTCTCAATGTTGCGTCGAAGTGCAGCAACACTATTGTCGTCATCCATGCAGCGGGGATTCGCTTGGTAGATCAATGGATTGACCATCCCAACGTGACCGCTACGATTATTGCGCATCTTCCGGGCCAAGACAGCGGGCAAGCCCTGGTCAAGCTCCTCTACGGCGAAGCTGGCTTTTCCGGAAAATTGCCATACACCCTAGCGCGGAATGAGAGCGATTACCACCCCTACCTGCCCTGCAACCGCACTCCCGACGACTATTTCCCGCAGTGTGATTTTACCGAAGGTGTCTACATCGACTACCGCGACTTCGATGCCAGGAACACTACGCCGCGATTTGAATTCGGGTTCGGGCTCAGCTACACCAGCTTCGAGTACTCTTCGCTTTCGGTTGATGCATCGAATCTTTCGCCGACAACATGTGGAAGCAGCGATAATGGGATTTGGGACATCGTAGCTACTGTCCAAGCTACGGTCACTAATACTGGACCCGTAGAAGGCGCGGAGGTCGCACAGCTGTATCTCGCCATCCCGAACAGCCCTCCAAAGCAGCTCCGCGGGTTCGACAAGGCGGCGCTGGCCCCAGAGGAGTCGACATCGGTTACCTTCAAACTCACGCGACGAGACTTCAGTATATGGGACGTCGTTACTCAGAAGTGGCAGATACAGGAGGGTGACTATACTATTTTCGTGGGAGCGAGTAGTCGGGACATTAGGTTGACGCGCAACCTGAAGGTCTAGGTGACTTGAGAACATGTCGACGCTGGTGATATGGAGATCTGCCCTGTTGCATCTCGGAATCCTTTGGAACGAGAATGCAATGCGGGAATAGATAACGCCCGGTGGCGGAAGCCTCTGCGCTAATATTACGCATGTCTATTGACTGTGCCCTCTTCATGTCTTGGCTTATTGCCCTGTTAACGCAGATGCCATTGCCGCTCAGTATGCTTCAAGTTACTATGAGATGATGGGCGGAGGCGAACATAAGGTACAAATTAGCACAGGAACATTCCATACTTGAAGTTATGCTTGTACGTAGACTCTTCGACATCTTATCCTGGTTTAGGGCGTCACCCTGATCCTAGGCAAAGACTTCCCTGCCGTACATGGTAGAGGCTATCATTCAGCCGCCATAACCGCCGAAGGTCGGGACTACCATTATGCTTTCCCTTTTCTGCCACTAGACGCTGGCAGTCAGCTTGACCGTGAGCATGCCGCGAGCCGGAACAGGAACCGTAACCGTGCCACCGGACAAGGCAGCACTCGTGGACGCCATCGAGCGGCTGTTATCCGTGACGTAAGCCTCGGCGACCGCGGGGGCGAAGCCGTTAAACGAGACCCTGACGCTCTGCTGCCCGCCGCCGTTGTTGAGGAAGACGACAACGACGGAACCGTCGGTGTTCCGGAATGCCGTGACCCCCGTGCTCGACACGCTGCCCGACGTGGCGACGCGGTAGGCGCCTGGCCGCACAAAGCGCGACCACATGGCGAAGGCCCAGAGGCGACCCGAGGGGGTCACGACCTTCCCGTCGCTAGCCACGAGGTACGACGACGCCTGGAACTGGTTCACCTCGACGCCCTGCCAGTAGATGTAGGCCGACAGGTTGGCGCTCGCGAGCCCCGTGTGGATCTTGTTCGCCCACGTCATGCCTTCGCAGAGCCCGCCGGAACTGTACCACTGTAACAATTGGAGTCAGTAATCGTCCTTGCTGGTTTATCAAGCGGATAACGAGGAGTTATGAGACGTCGTTTGGGAGCCATAAACTCCTAAAAATCCGTTGGAAATATGTGTTCTTCAACTAGGAGATAAAGGAGGACAGATAATTCCGGAAATCGCTTACCGTCGCGCACCACCGCGAGTTGAGGTCTGCGCCCTCCGTCTGCCACGTCTTCAGTCGCGTGTTGATCGGACTGTTAGGGTCGCCCGTGTACATGTGGCTCGTTATGTACCCCAGGTACTTCTCCGCGCCCTGCGAGATCAGGCCCTGGGTCATTGTGCGCTGGCTGTTCCAGCCCACTGTGGTGAGGCGGATCAGCATACGTTTATCCTGGATGTAGCGAAGGCGGTGCGATGTTATAAATGCTGCTAACAGGAGAATCTTGTCTCTTCTTTAGGTGGAAGCCGAGAAGGAGCATGCATTCATCATACGGCTACTTACTCGCGTCGCAACAGGCTATGGAGACATTGCCGAGACCCTGCTTCGCAAGCGTGTCATGCAAGATCGGGATGAACGACGCGGCTTCGTTGGCGCCGGATTGCATCGAAGAATAGCTCGTACTAGAAGAGCGTAAGCGAACGGGGCTGACTTGGAATTTTGGGGACAGCACAGGCACTTACACATAATCCGGCTCGTTCAAGAAGCCCACCTGCGTGATAGGCATGCCGCGCTCCGCATAGAACTTGACGTACTGGACGAGGAAGTTGGCATAGGCCTGACGCCAGTCCCCGGACGAGCAGCTGTGGCCTGGAGTTCCGCATAGATATCCGCCGTTAACCTCAACCCCGTTTGTTTTCTAGCAATATGTCAGCATCCTCTGGAGTACCTCAGGCCAATTGCGTTGATGATTGAGAGGAAGCCTTTCTGAACTATGATTCCCAGTATGAAAGAGCAGTATACGTACCATAAAGCCTGGAGCCGACCAAGCGTCGGCATAGATAGTCTTGACGCCATACTCCATGGCTCGCTGCGTGAACCACACCTGACCGCGGTCATCCTCGTCAAAGACATAATCGGGCCTCGCGCTGGGCCCGCCCGGGTTCTTCGGGAGGATGCAGTCGCTTGCGACGGAGCCCGAGCCGATCCGGTTGCGAATGATGGTCAGGCCGGCCCCCGTGGTCGTGTTGAAGAGGTAGTCGAGCCCTTGCCTCTGAGGCGACCCCGACAGCATGTCCCGGAACTCGGCCGCCCGCCCGAACGCCTGCGACACCCCGAAGCCGTCTATCTGCTGGTGCGTCGAGCCCACGTTGACCGTGAGCTGCGCCTGGGCGTGGACCTTCCCTACGCTTGCGGCTAGCGCCGCCAGGGCGATGAGAGACGTCATCGTGTCGACGAGACCTTGTCACAAGTGTTTGTCAGATGCGGTATTCCCACCCTATGCTGCTAGCAGCGTGCGACGAAGTCGGTTATCATTGTGAGGTGCTATGCCTCTCCTGGAGCTTTTATATAATGCCTGTGCCTATGGCCCTGATTCGACCACGTTCACGTCCGGATGCACCCCAGACCATTCTCCCCAGCTTCTCCCGTCGGCAATTGAGCGAAGACACGGCCACCCTTGCTAGGAAGACGCCCTCTTCCCGAGATGCTTTGGAACGAGCATTTAGCTGATTCGACCGTGTAGAATGAATAGAGCGAAATGTGCTACGACAGTTACTCCCCCAATCACCTGAGAAGGCAGCACGCCAAGCTTTTTGATCAGATAGCCTGAAGGCTTCGTTAATCTCTTAATAGTTCTAGCCACCCGAGAATCGAGCAAGAGAGCGGAGGTGAGTTCCGCGATACCATAGCACCGCCGTGGGGTAATTATCCGATTCACGGTTAATATGGCCCCGCCAATCACGACCTGTGAGACCCTGCGCATGGGACGTATCCGCCCACGATCGCATGCAAAATACCGTCTTACGGCCAGTTGATACGCTTTATTAGATATGTAATAAGATGGCATATCGATCTGGAACTCCTAGTGTTGTTATTCCTATAGATATACTTGGAAGCTGTCTCACACTACTTACCGCTCTCCGGCAGTCGCTTCAGGTCAGGTTGGCTATATAAATCAAGAGGAGATATATCAATTACGTTTCTCTAAGTCCTCATCATGACACCGCCAAACGTTATCATACCTCCAGAGGCTCACTCCATGTACCATGCCGGAGCTACCCCGAAATCCTCCCGAGTTCCTTTAAATACCTCGACATGGTATGTCCATCGCTCTCCTTGTTCATGAGGGTGTAATGGCCCCTGAACCTCCCGCGGCCCTGCCGGCTCAAGAACCCCTGCCACCTCGCCTGAAGCTCGTCAAACATACGCTCCACTGCCTGCAGCCCGGTGACCGACGCCCCAACGCCGTGGGGCATGTGGAGTGACTGTTGCGCTTGGATGGGAAAGGGTCGCGTTCATGATACGATGGATACTATGCCTGATTTGACCGTAGCAAGCTTGGACCGTGACAGCGCCCGGAACAAAGGCATGTGCGCCGACATTTTTGGGAACTTTAGGTAGGATATATGTGTTCCTTAGACCGGACATTGTGGTGTGATGTTCAGAATCGGTTTGAAGAGTTAGAGCGCAGTGCTCTTCCTTGTCGGCGCCTGTCTATGGTTTGTGAGTATATCGCGGCGATAGGTTAACGCCGAATATCTCTGGCCGTGAAGCGCGAGTAGGCTGGTGCTAGGGGCCCTTATTGTCCCTTTCGGAAGACTCGTGTTTGGAATGTCAAAAAGTTTGGAAGAGAAGGATGAAATTAGGCATGTTTGACAGGAACAAAGGTGTGTATTGCCTAAACACATTGCCCGAATGAGAAGGTGTAGTGTGCTGACACGAGAGAGTTGAACAACCCAGGGTGACGCCAACGACGGCGGTTTTCGGCCGTACCCGAATAGTCCCAGTTATCGCTACTGCCTCAGATATAAAAGAGTCCCATCTTCTGGCCGCTTAAAAAGTAGCTGTGCTGTGGTTAATAGCACACCAAACTCTCGTTAAGTAGAGGTGGCGAGATGTTGCATGCATTGTACAGTTAAACAACCGTCACGACTTGAAGCATTGTTGTCTTGAAAGTCGCTTAAGATTCGGTTTTCCATAAAGAACTCCGCTCGGAGGCACGTGCGGAATACTTTGGTGCAATGCAGGTCCGCGGGCCTGCCGCCATTGTCTCGGCTCTCGGAATATATCTATTGAGAACAATGTGTAAGGGGTAAAAGGGGTTGGCAGTGGTGGATGGGATGGACATCTTCAAGTGCTGCTGATGTTAACCCCCTGCCGCCATTATCCATTATCTACTGGAGCTCTCCTTAGAAATCCCAGTCGTACGCGTCGTGACGGTGCAGAAGAGGAGACACCAACGTCTCTGCCGGCGAAATGGCCAGGTTAAGGACACGCTGAAGCGATGGAACAGACTGAACGGGTGCCCGCAAGGACGAAGCACCTCACAAATGGAACAAGGCTAACTTCTTGCATCGCCCTGCGGCAATCTTGAGTACCGAGTAACAACTAACCCGTTGGCGGGCCGCGGTCCTCGCCATCAAGCCACCGGACTCTGGGAGGCTCATCGACGTCCATAGCATGAGGAATCAGGAGTCCGAGGTCAGGGTCTTCTTGGGTCTACGACTGTAGGACCCGAGTAGGGGATGGCACGGTGCTTATTGGCATCCGGGCTAGAGCTTGCACAACGTATATGTGGGCCCCAGGTATGACGCGGTGCTGCTCACCACGTACATGCCCACGGACCCGCTGTGCCCCTTTTAGCGGGAATCCCCTCGGGGCTCGGACCCCTGGTAGCACAACTATGCGCCACTGTGAAGCTGCCCATGGACCGGAAACTTGAGGATGGCGATGCGAGCTTCCTGTTCCTTGTTAGGGAGGATAAGGCGGCGGTCCCGCAATGGACCTTCCGCGTGGCGGCGGGAATCTTCAGGAAGCCGCCCGGAGGCAAACCCGGTAAGCGGCAGAAGAAAGATCTCGTGTTCGATCGTGTTACACACCGGAAGGCTAGGCAAGCTCATGGGACACGCCCGAAGATAAATATCTTGAATAAGTCCCTGTCTTCTTTGTCAAGCTACTCCTACTGCCCACATCTCAGGGCAAGTGCCGTTCTGTCGTTCGCTAGGTGGTTTATGCGTTCGACAACCCACTGGCGGTCGAACAACTTGAAGTGACCCTGGTTACAGGCTTTGCAATTCTGAAATTGCGCTAACATCAACTTCGAATACCTCGGACAGGTGCTCGGTAGCATCTTTGACGGCCGCGAGTCCGTGCTGGTATGGATTGTACGAATGTGCGACGATTGAGGTGTTGTCATAGGAAGAGCTTGTATGGGCAGGGGACTATCTCGGTTGGGCATAAGCGGTATCAGCGTATTAGGATCGTGAGATGATGAAGTGCATCAGGGATAACGAAAGTCTTAGAGCAAATCTTCTATGGTAGGTCGGGTGACAAAGGACTACAGGGATCTACTGGTGGAAGTCTATACCAATGAAAGGACGGGCACGTATGCGGTTATGGATTTAGAGGCGCGTGGAAAAGAATCATTAGTGACACTGCATTGTCTGAAATCAGTACACAACAGTTACCGACTCATAATTGTTCGACATCAGTATCGTCTTCTGGACCTAGTGATGCTAGCTCTTGTCGGTCATATTAAGTTCTTGGACCGCTTCATAAGGTCGGAATAGAATGTTCATATGCATAAGGTGGAGGAGCCACTTAAACCAACTATCGATGGCATAACCGTATATGCGGAATTTGTAGCACCTGCAACGGTTTCGTGCTGTTAATCACGCCCAGGGACCTCTCAGTCGGCTTATATACCATAATGAAACGAAAGGCTCTTAATGGAGTTCTCAAAAGCACCGTACCGTGAGCTGTGGCTTCCATGGTTCCCTTAGCCTTTGGATTGTACTACGAGCTATCGTGCATAAGGATACCCATGAAACGCGAATAGAGATTGCGTACCTACCTGTGTTACTGGAACACAGATGGCAAGGAGAAGGAAAGCACGCGCATTGACCTGTGGATTGCCGTGAGGTTGGGGATGCAGGCCGGATGTGAGCTTTTACAGGGCGGATAAAGACCAGGTCATTCGACCTGCCGCTCCAAGCTCCAAGATGCTACGTAGATTGCCGACTTGGCAAACTCATATGAGGCCCTACCTGCCGCTGTCTATCAACACTCGAAACACTTTTCTCCAGAGCCCAGGCAGGTACCAACGTAGCTTCAAACGAGGCGGCATTCTTTGCCTCGGACGGCCCAGCCTGATAAGCATACACCAGACCAAGTAGCCAATGGATAAGCTTTATAAGCGCCGGTAAGTACAAATACGAACCCAGAGTATCGGGAATGTCGGTGTGGGGGTCCCGGGAAGATAAATGAGATAAGACAGATCTATGTCTCAAGAATCTCGTTTTACGGCCTCTCCTATTTGTCCAATGTTTGCGGCCGTGTCCCCAAAAGCCGTCTGATCCACTCTTTGTCTCGTGAGCTCCACACGGGTTCCTCGCACAATTGTCTAGACGTCACAGGAGTATATTTGGTTAGTTACCTCCACCGGGGCCGCTTTACGACCCTTAACCCGGTACGGGATATAATGGCCCATTGGAAGTAACTAACTTAAAATGCCCCTGTGACCTGTAGCCTTAGCGTTAGTCTAGAACTGGTGTTCGTGGCGCCCTTTAAGATGTTTACACCAACCTCATCTTGCGATACTTACCGTCTTTTTGTTTCCCGGGGCTGACACCATCTGCCTGGAAGAGCTTCGCTACCTTAATTGGGACGAGGAGGCTACAGTCTGGAGTCTATAAATATCCCGAATATTCCCAATTTTCTTACTCCTTGTTGACTACCGTCTTCATCTTTGTCCTACAGGTCCCCCTCGTTGCAGTCCTTCCACTTCAACGATAGGAGCTTCGTCTTTTCCCACCCCCAACGATTGTGACCGGAACCCAGACTAGCGATGTCATCTAATATCAGCCATGGTGGCGGGGAATTCCTTGGTATGCGCGATATCTCCTGTAATCGTCCCATAGCTGCTAACTCGAATGCGCTCCAGACCCCGCCACCGTCACTACACCGAAGATCTCTGAACCATGGACGGTTGAGAAGGTGCTTGCGACAATCCACCCCACGCCTCCGCCTGAGGGCTCGAGCTCACCGATACCCTTTTTCCATATCCTCGAGCGATTGAAGACGAGTAAGCGAGAAGGATGGCGGCGGTTTGGCATCAATAGGTAAAGGCGTATTGCCCGCATATCCCACGTAGGGCGAACGAAAGCTTACTCAGTGGTAATGGCAGGGGTGAATCCATCTCCGACCACATGTATCGCATGTCCCTGATGTCGATGCTCTGTCCGCCGTCGCTACTCCCCAAGATCGATCTGCCGAAGTGCATGAAGATGTGCTTAATCCACGACATGGCCGAGGCGATAGTTGGGGATATCACGCCGGTCGACGGGGTGTCCAAGCCGGAGAAGAGTCGGCGCGAGGCCGAGACGATGGACTACATCAGCCAGAAGCTGCTGGGCAACGTGTACGGGGGCCTCGCGGGCCAGGACATTCGCGCCATCTGGCAGGAGTACGAGGACTCCGAAACCATCGACAGCCACTTCGTCCACGACATCGACAAGATCGAGCTGCTGACCCAGATGGTCGAGTACGAGAGGCGCGCCGACCGCCGCCTCGACCTCGGGGAGTTCGCCTACGTCGCCACCAAGGTCCAGCTGCCCGAGATCAAGCAGTGGGCCGACGAGATCCTCCGGGAGCGCGACGAGTTCTGGGGCGCCAAGCAGCACGTGCACGGCGAGGCTGGCGTCGAGGGCGGCGTGAAGGAGGAGAAGTTTAAGCAACAGGATGACTACTACGCCGCCCAGGAGGACCATGTGAACGGAGCATGAGCTTATTCTGACCTAATCGGAGCGGATGGTGTCCGGGATCGTCAGAAACGTTGCTATGTTGTTGCTACGAGAGGGCCTGAGAATTAGGCGTTTTCTGGGAAGGGCATATCCGGTGTTCCTGATACACGGCATTTGCTTGCTGCAAGTTGCGCGCGTGAAGCGTGCTGGATTATTAATGGTAATATCATAGACCATTACGAGGCGAGGACGAATAACGGGATAAAGATACTTTATTACCGAAGCAATCCATGGAGGCACATGTCTCGAGTGTACAAGATACATGAGACAGGCTTATGTGATAATGTGTGCTCATATGAGATGCGGCTTAGGTAGAAGGGTAAGGGAAATTCCTAACCGGATTTGTTAGGCTTGGCATTCACTTGAGTGAGAGTATTTGGGTGGCGTATGCGTCTACGTCTTCAGTCTACTATGGGGATACGAGAGGGAGATGACTGGATCAACCAGCGGCGACGACGCGGGTTACAGTAACAAATTCAGCAACCAATGCGGATGGTATAGGTAGGTTACAAGCGAGTAAAACCCACGTGAATAAGTAAATGCGAATGACTCCAGGGCAACGGGCTCCTAACAAATATCATGTTGAGAACACGGTACCTATGATTGCCTATATACCTATTCAGCCAGGTGAAAGACACAAGAAGGATCGAAAATTCCTAGGAATTGAAAGGGTGAACTAGTCTCATAGTTTGAGGGTTAACTGAGAGGTGGGTAAGCCTGTTCCTTTGCAAGGACACGAACTTGCCCTCTACGCTCTGGGAGTTACCAACTTAAGATTCCTAGCCACTCTATTTTCTATTCCCTCACATATGATGCACTCCAGTATTCCTTCAGTGGAATTTTGCCGCCATACCCATAACTTATGAAGTCTTGAACTTCAATTTCATTGTAAACCGGGCTGGGAAACCCACCGCGTGTGAGAATGGCGCGTGGGGGGGAAGGGCCGCCTCACGCGCGGAACACGCCTCAGTTGCGATTGTAAGATTCCAGAGCGAGCCATCAAAGTCCGTTTCGGAGGCTGAACTGTTGAAGACGTGGTGAGGAGAGCTGATCAAGAGATCCGTCCAAGAGGTCAGCTTAAGCTTCGAAACCTAGCGAAGATTCCCCGATGGAAGGAACCCCTATCTCCAAGGTGCCGAGACGCAGACGAGCTCGGTCGATCTCCTTCCAGGACCGCGAGCTTAAAATTTACATGAAGAAGTTCGAAGACGCCAACGCAGCGCTGGATAGAAGATTAATGACCAAGTGGAGCAGCAGGTTCAGAATCGCGGGGTTTCATACTCGGCTTGATGTAAGTGGGGGAATCGAAGGACGGGCTGCAGCACGAAATGCTGGCGATAAGGCTAAATAGAAGTATAATCCCACAAACTGCGATCAAGACCACGTCTGTGGTCCCTATGCGTAACCATCTTGCATTGGTAATATTTGGGACAGCGTCTGGACTCTGAATCGGTGGCGGGTTGCCCACTAGACACCATAACATAGCAGTTGTCAAGCTGAATACTTTAGGTTGGGGGAGGGCGTGGCAAGGTGGTTTGTTAATATATGAAATATGATGCTTGAGGAAGAGTGACTTACCGAGGAGATATATGAAGTTTCAGGAGCCATCGGTTTGATTATATACTATGGGAAGGGGAACGAGTGGCGCCAACAGAGTTACTGATGGCTTCCGTTGAATAGGTAAGAAAAAAGAGGCGGCGTGTATTTGCAGGAAAAGCTCTTTGCAAGATATCGGATCGTTCTGAACGATTAGGAGGACTCTGAGACGGGGTGTGACCCCCATCCAATATACGCATGGCTCACGGGTGGCACCTGCCGCGACAGTATATTTCTGCACTTGAAATGGTGGCTTTGCAGAAGCCCAGCCATGGTGCTGTGCGAAGCCGGTGGCGCTGTCGTGACACCAGCCGGTAGCAATGAAGAAAGTGCTCTCCTACGTAACACTCACATGTAGAGTTCTCGGCTAAAAGAATATACAGCCTCGCTACGCTGGCCCTCCGGGGTGTTGGACTCCAAAAGGTGGGTGCTCGAACCGTTGTTGGCTCGAGCTTATTCAGCTATATATGTCCTTCGAAAGGGGGCCTATGATGTAACCTCGTTTTTAGATATGCACGGCCACGGCATGCGGAGATCCAGCCGCCACAGTAATAGATATCCACATTGTAGTGACCTAGACCTACTTAAAATCCCCCTGGTCGGGATGATTCCGATACATATAAGCCCTATGATGCTTCACGGTGGTCTGTAAGCCGCTTCAACAACCGTTGGGAAGCTTGAAGAAAAGAAACACGCAATATTCCCCTCGTACTTCTCCTATGACTGGCTACGACCCTGGCTTCGCCACCGACGGCCTGCGCTGAGGAGGAAACTAATATAAGCTAGCCGATCGATCCTGAAGCATGGATTCCTGTTTTTTGGCCTCGACTGATGCGATATCCAAGCACACCATAAGACTCGCCCCTTTAGTTATAAAATGCCAATTCTCCTCTTGACTGTCCATTCATCCAAAGCAGTCAACGGAAGCTATAACTCCTTCTCTTCTTCGCCGGTAGATGATGATGGCGAGGTTCTGGCCCTTTTCTCCTGGACGAAGACCTGGTCGAACTTGATGCACCCCTTCACTCTCCAGCTGATGGCTGCGCACTTTTCGGGGCAATAGGCGAACGTCAGATTGCCACGGTGGTAATTTATAGCATTGAGGCTCTGGTTTACGCATTATGCCTAGTAGGCAATTTGAATAGGGGTCCCGTCGCCATCTTCTGAAGATCAGGGACATGAAATAACTTAATGGATGATACTGAGGACTATCATACTGCTACTTGTGTCCGGGAGGAGGGAGAAGACGCATTCACATGATATGGCTTTGATCCAGCCTGCTGCCCTGGGGTTTTAGGGGGGAATCATATGCTAGCCCACATTAATCTAGACCACTCATTGAAGCTGCTGACACTCCTCGATTTCAGCTGATACGCACGGATTACCGGTAAGGCAGACACCCCGAAGTCCCAAGGGTTTAGGCTAGTACTTGCATGCGGATCCGGCACGCGATTATGTTCGTCATAGACGTTTCATTCCAATGCTGCGCGCTCCCAACTGCCCGAAGCCAAAGTCCTACGGAAACCGATCTAAGTACCCGCAGCCATGCCAGGAATTTCAGTCAGCCCTGCGAGGTGGTCAGCCGGACTCGGCCCGTGAGAGCTTCCCTGGATACATAGTCAGGAAATGTGACTTACATCCGTCGATTTCCTCTTTGACAACCCGCGGCTTGGTACACTTCATCGCCTCCTCTGAGGACTGGGTCTTTAGTGGGCTGCAGAGGGTGTCATTGCAGCGGGCGTCCATGGCACGTTGGAGAGAATCGCCTTCCCAGCCGAAGACGTAGTCCCCGTGGTGCGAGTATCCATCCCTGCACATTGTTTTAGAGTCGCGGTCCGACTGCGATTGCCGCTAGAAGGGAAGACTCACTTGTCACCATTGCTCCAGACGAACGGCTGCGAACCATCCTCGGGCCATAAGTCCTTGTCATTGAATTGTCGGGTCTGTGGCACACACTGAGTCAGCAAATGGACTTTGTTTGGTGCCCTAGTGAAGTCGAGCCGAGCCCATGGCAACCCCCAACAGGTTACTGTAACACAAGATGAGGCTCTCAAGTCGAGGCCCTCGGCTCACGAAGGAGACCGGGAAGAGGAACCGATAGAACTTACGTCCCACATGACTTCTAACATCACTTGGGGTATCTTTACGGGGTGGCTTGCTGGGCAGATGCCAGACGCACCAACCGAGGTATAACCTGAGCTTGGATAGGCAACGTGGCTCATGTGGTCCGGGCTATCTGTATTCTTGCCATCCCAACAGGTGGGGAAGGTGACGATCGTACGTATGCCGCCGGCACAGAAGCCCGTGGGCAGGGTCTGGCTGTCCGGAGCTGCGCAATTTAGGTGGCTATGGTCTCCTGTTGCTGGCATACAACGGTGGCACACCTTGCGCGCCGTGCCTGGCGAGCGTAGCGAGGCGTCTCCAGCAAGCATACGGAAGCCGGGCCTAAAGGCGGTAACATTTTCCTGTCTGTCGGGCGATGGGATATAATACACCGCGATGCCGCCATCGGCCTTGAGATTCTCACTCGGGATTTGAGGCACGCGCTTGTATGTTCCATTACGGGCTCGGAAATACAGCACCGCGGTCCAGTAGTTAGAAAAGTCTTCCGTGAAGGTGCAGCTGGTGCATGTGGAGAGTGCGGGGAGATCGTGCGTCGTCGGGTCCATGGAAGCGTTGAAAGAGTTACCTCCGACGATTTGGTGGAGATGCGGCGACGGTATGGAGCCGGGATTGACTAAGGGGTCTAAACGGTCGATGACGAGCTGCGAGCAACTGAAACGCATCATCTCTAACCTTTGGCCGGAGCCATGCTCCAGGAGAAGCGCAAGGGCGAGAGCTTTCCACTGCATCTTGGACGAAATGGCTGCTATCATCAGTGAGAAACGAGAGCTCGTAGTGGAAAGTCCCCGATAACTTGCGCGGTAACCCGGATTGTAACTCCTAAATACATGTTCCTGTCGCCACTTCTTCCTATATGCCGCTGAGCGCTTTTCTAGATCTTCAATTTCAAATTACTATGCATCAATAGATTTAGGCGGCGGCGGATAATACGTCTATCTGCGAATCACCTGCGACCTCAAGGCCCCCCTCGAATCCTGGCCACTTCAAGATTCCTATCTTACCAATCATCGACCATCGATATCGAGCTTGTCTATATTTTGGCATATGCTGTAAGCAATGTCAGATGCTCTGCATGGTTATCTCGGCAGTTTCAAAGCCAACCGCATGCTCAGGTGCAAGCGTGCCTATTAGAGTGATCTTCCCGTCCCTACGCCCTGGTTGCACCATCTAGTTAACAAGTTTTTAGGGGAAATGGAGTATTAATCCAGTGGTATTAGCTCGACCTTCAATGGATGAGCTGACCTCGGTGACGTCTGGAAAAATGAGTAATGCACCAAGCGATTGATTGCTTCGATGAGGTGCTCGTGGCGAGGGGCAACCTCATAGAGGCTTAATCGTCATTTCTATTGCTACCTAACAGCTCCTATCCTGCCTTTCGCTCTCCGTTGGCATCATTCGTCTTATACAAAAAAAGGCCGCGATAATTTCAAGGACCGTGCTGTGGCAACTTGAAACCACCAGGAACACCCTTCTGAAATATTCCCTCGGGATCGTATTTCAAGCCTGTCTCCCAGAGCTTCGATACACTCTCTTCCCCATATCCCGCGATAATGTCGTCCTTCTGATAGGCGTAGTTCGGAAATATGTAGCGATGGAGCAGGCCCTTCTCAGATGCGAGTGCCCTGAACTCCGCCACGAGGTTTTCGACTGCCGTGAATATCCGATTATCGTCTTCCGGTAGCATCCAGATCGGATTGATTAATAGTACAAACAGCGGGCCATCCGAAGGAGGGATGGCCTTCGCGTTACCGCCGGCCTTTTCCGAGTTCTCCAGCAGTGCCTTGGTCAAGGGGTGAAACCCGAAGGAGAATATGAAGCCTGCCGCATCTTTGATCGTGTCTAGCGTCTCCTGCCACTTCTGCTGGAAGGTTTCCATCAAGGAGATATCTGGCTTGATGGTGATTGAGGCCCAATATTGCCTGTCAAGAAGTCAGCAAATGCTGAGTTGAACAAGATTTTCTGGCTGTACCGACCGTAGGCCATCACTTGAGAATTAGGACAGTTCCTCACAGAAACCGAGGTGCGTCGATGTCCGCACGGTGCACATTTGCTTGATCTGCGGCTCCAAGGCGGTAAAGCGCTGCAGCGAAGGAGGGTTCTCCTCGCCTCGCGTGTGGTACATGACACAGGTCACGGCTTGATGGCCAAAGCCGTAGCCGGCGCTGCACATGATGTGAGTGTCTTCATCTGTCTCGTTGTACACAAAGTCGCAAGCATTCTGAAGGAGCTGGGAGAAGGCGCCGGGCACGTAGTATGTGACCCCGCCCCAGATATTCCCGGACTCGAAAGTCTTCATCTTGAAAGACGTCAGGACGCCGAAATTATTCAAGCCGCCCTTAAGAGCATTCCAGAGGTCTGCATTCTCTCCAGCATTGGCGAGTATGACCTCCCCAGATGCGAGGACCACCTCGAACTCGACCACCGAATCGCATGCGAACCCCCTTCGTGTTGAGAACATGGACAATCCACCTTTAAACACGTTAGCAAGGCGGCCTGCGCTACGTACAATTTACTCAGAGATACCGCCTAGTATGAATCCAGCAACGCCGATTCGCCCAACGCGCCCGCCCGCTACTGTCAAGCCGTGCTTTTCCAGCTCGGCATACACAGTCGCCCATGTCTCCCCGACTCCTATCTGCACGACCGACTTGTCTTCGCTCAGCGTGACGCCTTTAAAGCCCCTCATGTCAATTGTAACGCCGTTATGGACGTTTGCGCTACCTGCAAACGGAGTATGACCGTGACCTCGAATGGCAAGCCGGCAGTCTCCTGAAAGAACGTGCGGACGGAGAGCCTCGACTAAGTCTTGCACCTGCTTGACACTGGTTGGTTTGACAATGTACGAGGGCTTGATCTCGTTCTCGAATGCGCTGAAGTATGAGCCATTTTCTTTCTGGTATTCCTCACTGCCAGGCAGCAAGATCGAGTCTTTGAGGACGCTGGTCAACACATCCAGTATCTGAGGCTTCCGGGGGTTTGACATCTTAATTGAATGCAAAGTGCAAGGAGCTCTGGCAACCAGCGAATGACAGGGGTCTGAGGAGGAATGGCTGAAGGACAGTTCTAGTAACGACAGAGAGGGGTTTCGCGCGGAATGCGGTCCGCATTTATGCTTGTGCCAGCAGCTGCAAATGTGCGGGAAGGGCTTCAAGGCCAAGCATGTTATAAGCATGCTACGTTGTTCTCGGGTAAGGGGGAGGAATCCACAGAGCGAAGATTCGACTGGTCGTTTCATTCATAAAAGCGGCCGAGTCTTACCCCTTCAATGACGAGGCCACGTAGAATATAGGATCAAGATAGAATTAAGTATATCATATGAGTTATAGACAAGGTCGAGAATATCTCCGGTGAAATGGGCTGGTAGATGCTGACCTCTATGCTTGACACCCCGTATGACTAAACATCCGAATATATCTCCCGGTATAACGGGTAGCGCAGATCGATTGCCCAAATTTCACGGATATACGACGCATCTGCGACATGGCTGCGTTGTCGCAACATTTTGCCTACAAGCACAAGAACTGTCGGTCGGTGACATTGTGGATTGCACCGCTCTACCTCTTGAGTCGATAAGCTACCGCCTACTGCTGCCATATAGAGACTAATATAAGATTTGAAGTGGTGCTGTAAGGGTGTCGAGCTCCAGCGACGGAGAATGGGCGAAGCCGGTCGCCTACCCCAGCGGGATACAGCCAGAGACGGGACAGACTGATGATAGCTTCTGCCTCAAGAGTCTCGAGGGCGCTTCGTAACAATAGAGATGGTTCATCTTCAAAGAGATGAATCCGAGAAAAATACTCGGAAATTTCGTATGCTTTTGCTCCGTAGAGCAGTGACAGCTCGTTGAAGGGAGGAGGTCGGGTACAGGGTGGCTGGGAGTTTTGACAGAACCCGGGACGTTCTGATGCATGCGCGCCTGCAAATGTCTGTGGCGCAGGCTGTACTTCGGGAGTAACTTCAAGATATAACACAACGAAGCAATTCGTGTCCATAAGACACAACCCACCAACGCATCCCTCCTAAAGCCCGTAATGCCCGGATTGTCTCTTCATGCAGGATTACGTATTTAAGTAGACAGGGTCTGGCCCCGCGGTGGCCGGCCTTAATAAATGGCTGATAAGCCGAGCACCGGCCACTATGTATCGCTAGCGTGGCAGCCTAACGTTAAAGGATTTAGACAGTGTTGACTTGCCCCACCACATTTATCAATCGTGACCCAGCAACGGCTCCTCATCAACAACCAACCACACCCTGCCGCAGTGGCAGTTCAGTAGCGAGTGAGTGGCTGGGTTTGATGCTCTCGGGTGCATCGTCTTCGAGTCGGTTTATTCTCCGTTTCTGCCTGCCTGTTGTGTGTGCCAACCTCATTATTTAGTTTCGGGGCTTCATTACGAGGTATCTATCACATGATCGATCGCATCGCAAACTTTACCCACTTGGTTAACTTCAAAGTGATAATCTTTTAATCGCCAAGGAAACGTTTCGTTTGATATATTGGATGCTGATAACTCTTTGATATCCCACATCCCGTATATCGCACAAGCTTGAAGATCGCATCAGTATTCACAGGCCCAGCGCACGTTCGCTGTGGGCAAGAGGAGTTGATCAGCGGCAGCTGACGAACCAAAACCATAAAGCTTATTGCGCCTGTATCCCCGTCGCAAACACATCGCGCCGACTCAAACGGGCTGCTTGTACTCGTGACCACAAGCCACGTTCACACCACCCACGCACCACCGGTAGATTCTCAAGGGGCGCTTCCCGAACTCTTCTCTGCCCTAATCTTGCGTCGTACTTCCCATAACTTCATCGGCTGTGTTGGATCTATCCGGATAGGCGACTAAACCTATCTTATTATCTTCGTCGGATGATTGGCTCGACGTGGATGACTGCCGTTCAACGGGCCCAGGCTTCAGTCCTCATTTCTGGTGACGCGGACGTTATCTCTATCTGCGGCGTGCTTATTGCGCCACCGCGCCAACAATAAGTCAAACGAACCAGCACCCCTCTTGCGGAACTTCGACAACCGACTCTGATTTTTTGTGTTTCGGCCGGATCCAATTCGCCGCCTTTGTCATCGCACGGCATGACCTTCTTTGCGCTGAACCGGGTCTTTGTCTAATACCATGTCGTTCGGTCCACAGGTCGTCATACCCGGCGCATTCCATTTCGAAGCCCCTTCGAATGATGGCGCTTCCCTCTCCGGCGTCCATCCAGGTATTTTCCGGCAGCCGGTATCCCCGAGCCCATCGACATCGGTATACTTGGGAAGATCCACGGGAAGCTTATACTCAGACGTTTCTACGCCAGCCCCAAATGTCAAGCGGAAGCGACAAGGTGCTAGGGAATCCACGCCGCTGAGCGAGTGGACTATGGCTGGCGACTCGGGCTTCAGCATGAGCAACACAGCAGAACGAAAACCCGACCTAGGGGCTAGGAAAATCAGCGGAGGTAGAAGAAGATACGTTCTGGCGGGTCAGATCAACACCCCAAACGTCGAATCACAGAAGGAACTCGGGGATGCCATGCAGGATAGCGTATATTCTGACGCCGACTACAGGCGCGCGCTAGGCTCGAAGCGGCCGCACCCCGAACTCGACACGCCATCATCTAGAAACTCGACGGATTCCATGTTCCAGGGACAAAACCTCCGATGTCCCGGGTGGAGCACCTTCGCCATAAAGACTCTAGGCGGTGTTGTTGGGAGGGTCTGGCAATTCTGTAAAGCAGGGGCGTTCCGCGGGTTCTACGCAGGCGGAGGCAAAGGCTACGCGATACAACAGCCCCCGAGCGACCAGACTTCGAAGCCGGCCGGCCAAGTCTGGTGCAACGAACACGATGTCCCAACCCTCCCAAGCTACCCGGCGTCAACAGGATTGCCGGAATCGGATTACTCGCCCTACTACTACGAGCGAGAAGCCCCCGAAGCAACTACGCCGCCGCCTCCAGCAGCGAAGCGACGACAGATTAACGACGGAACCCCGGGGGACGAGCTGCGCAAGAATTGGGTCGTTATTAACGAACCCGTTAGCAAGAACCATCCTTCCGCCTTCGTTTCCCGCGCACCGTCGTCGGCCTTTACTCCGCGGCGGGTGCCTGCCGCGCCGCGCCGCATTGACAAGCCCATCAACCGTCTGGATCCGCCGAGATTCGGCCGCCACCATCCGAGCAGGGCGAGCTACGCCGGAGCCTCATCCGCGCCTCGCCAGCCCGCAAGCTACGCGTCGCCTCGCCCCTCCTCCTTTGTAGCACCGGCGCACCGCAGCCCGAGCCGGATACCGGTTCCCGCCTCCGGCAGCAGCATCAACAGCCGACCGCAGACCCCCGTCACCGGCACGTACGGCGCACCGTCGCGGATCCCCAGCCCGAGCTCGACGAAGGCGCCGTCGCAGGCCCACGGCGGCAGCAGCAGCAGTGACCGTCGGAGGACGCCGGGCGGGGCATCTGCGGCTTCGGTAGCCTCGGCCTCGGCGGCGCCGAGCCGGATGATGTCGTCGCCGTCAGCGGTGCGGAAGCAGCAGCGCGACCCGGCAGCGCTCGAGATCGACGAGATCAGCCCGCGGCTCGACCGGGAGGCCAAGAGGCTCGCGGCCAAGCGGCTGCAAGCGGAGCGCGAGACGGATCTACGCATCAACGACTTCAACGCGCGCCTGCGCGAGATGATCCGCCAGGGCCGGGAGGCCCTCGGCACCAGCGTCGAGGTCGACCTCCTCGACGGGCGGGACGGGGATATCTGGGAGGACGACTAGGCGTAGAGAGGGGGGGAATCAGCCAAAGGACCTTCCCCATGGGAAAGGAGGGTTGGATTCGCTTTTTGCAGATTTTGATGTGTTGTCTGGGTTTGACTTTTTGTGGCGTTTTAGTTACACACGCTTGGACTGGACTCAGCTGGACGGGATTGATACCATTGGCAAGGATACCGCTTTCTTCCTTCGTGGAGTTACGTGGAGTTTGATGTGAGATGAAAAAGGGAACTTCTTTATCTAAGTCTGTAATGAGAATGACTGAAACATTCTTTGTATGAGTCTTAAGAGCCTATCCTATCGAGGACTGCAGTCCGTGTTCTGGTCAACCTTACGCTGCGGTTCCATTCTATGAAACGAAATGGCACCGAGTCTCAGGATCGGATGGACTTGTTCTTCTTCTCGATGCTGCAAAGCCTTAAGGTATGGGTTGAGGACGATGACTGTTAGTGGTTTACCAGACATCCTTTATTTGTAGGTCCACAGAACGCGTGGTGCTTTATCACTATTGTTATTTCGAACACGGTACTGCTACTGTGTTCTGGTGGTTACTTCTGCTCTTTCCGTCTGCGAAACGACAGCGATAAGGGGCAAGGGGGAGAAAAGTGGGTTTCCTTACACTTTGTAGACACGGCACGGGCATCCGCCTAGGTCTGTATTTCGGAAGCCACCCCACTTCGCAGACCTTTCCTACTACTTAAACAACAACACTGGATATAGTGGACTGAGCCGTTGCTGCGAATACAGATAGTGTGATCACCTCTTCGCCGGAAGCCCTCGGTGGCTCTGTTACCGCAGAATTCACTCGTTCTAATTCCCGTTATACTTGTTCTGATCTTAGCCCGCAGGGGGAGGCGATGACCTCCCGTCTGACCAGAATCTTGCTGAGGTAACTCCGGCCACCAAGAGGAGAAAGACATGAGACCTACGTTTATTCCAAAACGACCCTTCTCAAGTTTGCACACTAGGCGCTGTTCCGAATAAGGCTATTGTCTAAGGACCTCTGTCCGATCCGTATGTAGTCCCAAGATGTGCATTCCAAGGACCTTAACACCACAACTTCCTATCATCTCCCCTTAATGATCGCAAAAATGACCAACTGTCGACTCTCGCTGTCAAACGAGCTCCTCCTCTAGATCTTCGAGCACCTAGTCCCCGAGCCCCCGGCCACCGGATCATCGCCCGATCTGAGCCATGATTACATCCAGAGGCGAGGCACGCTTCGCCATCTTTGCCTCGTCTCAAAAAGACTCTGCGGTATTGCGCAACCCCTGTTGTTTCGAAGCCTCGATGTCACTAACGGCGCGCAGATCGCCCTTCTCTTCCGCAATCTGTGGGACGTCCCAGCCGTCCACCGGTGTCCGCGATCCTTCGCGTGCCCCATCCTCCTAAGCGAGCAGGACGTGGTGGAAGACACTTTGAACTGCTGGAATTCCAACGTTGACACACTCTCTAGAGACCCTGCTGACCCCGACATTGCTCATTTCTTGAACAATGACTGCGTCCAACTGCGCTAGGTCGAGGCGCCCCTAGCTAATGGGGGCGTTCGACCGGTAACACTCGGCGGGACGCACCCGTGGCTTGAGTATCCGAGCAAGCTGCTACCAGGGATCCTGGTAGGTATTCTCCTGGATCTGCAGGGAGAAGCACGGGATGTTCTTCTGCAAACGCCTAAGGAGGGCGAAACAGCTTTCGACCCTTTTACTTACAGGACCTTTCCCGCTTCGACTCACGATACAAGATAACCTCCTCTCGGCCTTCACCAGCCTGCGTCACCTTACCATCCACACCGTGTGCCTCCTTGGGCTCAGGCTTTATGACATGGAGCCGTTGGAGAAGAACCTCGGGCCTCTTCACCTCATCGACGTGCTGCCCCGGAGTCTCGAAAAGCTCGTGCTCATCGAGAAGTGGTGTGGCCACCGGATCCGACTACAGAAACCTGATCCAAACTACCTTGTGTGGTGGGCCGAGGAACACCTGTGGCAGTTCGCGAGGCAGTGTCGCTTAAGACACGCGGCGCTTCAGAGTACCGTGTTCAGGGCATCCCGCCAGGACACCGACGACTACTATGACTCTTTTCCTGATTACGATACCGCTGGTGAGGAGCTTGCCGCCGTCCGGGCGCTTGTACGGTCGCTTCCAGATGTGATGTGAATCATGTCTGGGGAGGTCGAGGTGTCGTTCTCATGGGAATGGGTTAAAATGCGACGACCAAGACTGGTGAATCCTCCTGTTTGGTAATTACATATTGCGACAGCCCTGTCCTACATCGACTGAAACCCTCGGACGAGTCTTGCCAGTCTCCTAGGTAAGTCCAACGCGGTTGATATGTACGCTGTAACTTCAGACATGCCCAAACTCAAGTTCCCGTTACTCTCGTTGCTTCCTCCGTTTGAAGTTTACCCTGGTAAACCATACTTAGACTTGTTAATAGCAACCATAGAGTAATAAGAAGTCATGTTGCTTAAGCCCATATGTGAGCCTAGCCGCTTTATGCCTTGTTACTCAGACCTATTCGAGTGTTAATCTAGAGCTAAAGGAGTAAAATGCATATATGCTCGACCCTCTGTCTATCAAAACATCAAAGCTCCTATGTAAGCGTCCAATATCACGAGCACTAGACCACAGTGAATTTCATGCCTTCTCAAACTGCGTAAGCACTGCGTCAAGTTTAGCGACACTTTGTCCGCTGGATGAACAAGCACCCTTACTTCAACTAGACCGTGAGAGTCGGCCCTAAATCGACAAGTCAGAGAGGAGACTATACTTTTCACAGTTAGGTGCACTTCAGCACACTACACTGGTCTGATCTTGGCGAAATCTTAATACCAGTTATCCTGCAGGGACATCGGCATATTTGCAAAGTCGAACTTGGGTCCCACTGAGAGGCCATCAAGAAACGGTCAAACCAACCGTCGTGTAAGAAAGCGATAAGGCCGTATTGGACCTGAACAGTTCGGATGGATGGGCGAATGAGGTACGGCCCGCGTCCAGACGCCAGGTGGCATCCCGGCACGATTTTGTGAGATCGGTGAACTTCATGTTCACCAGGCCTTGGCAAGACCCGGAGGCTGAACGCATCCCCGCGATTCTCCCGCAGTATGGTAGGATCGCGCAAGAGCCTAGCCTCCCAATCGCGCCTTATCGCCCCTCTCTGCACCGCTTTGCCGCTCCTCTGGGCATCTTGGGGACCTTCCCGATATGGACAAGAGACCGCGGATGCCGAGCGCTGGGCAGCAAATCGGTATTTTATCGAGAAATTGACCGCAAGTTCGCTTGTGTCTGCCGGAGATATATATAGGCAGCCGGGAGAGGCCACCAAGGCTGGTTGTCTTTCATTCTCGCGAGAAGGCCACTTCACCGTTCGCAGCCATGAGATCGAATCAGGCATTGGCGGCGTTGCTGTCGCTCGGCCTTGGCGTGCGCGCCACGTACAAGCCGAAGGTCACATCGGAGAAGCTCCAGGCCGAAATTACGACGGAGAAGTAAGTGGAATGCTCTTGTGATTGGCGTAGGATTTGGCCCTGAGTTTCATGGACAAAACTAACGGTCCATATCAGCCTCTGGGCCAACCTTGAGGCCCTGCAAGAGATCGCCGCTGCCAACGGAGGTAACCGCGCTTTCGGACTCCCCGGTTACGCCGCATCAGTGGATTACGTCTGGGGTCGCATTTCCGGCATCCCAGGCGCCAAGGCGTGGAAGCAAGACTTCCCGGGACTCTTCAACTTGGTGGAGTCCATAGAGCTGCGAGTCGATGGGGAACCCTTCTATGTCTACGGCTTGACATATTCCCCGTCCACTAGTGAGGAAGGTATCACCGCCGAACTTGTCCTGGGTCCGGAGGGGCAAGCGGGGTGCAACGCGTCTTCGTACGAGGGCTTGGACGTGGCCGGGAAGATCGTGTTGGTGGAGCGCTTCCGCTGCCCGACTGGTGGCACGCTGGGTGGTAGGGTCATACCCGCCGCGGCCAATGGCGCTGCAGCCGTAAGCCCGAAGATCTCCGAAGACCTCTGGATGAGCCCTCGGCTGACTTCGATCAGGTCCTCGTTTATAATAACATTCCCACGAACGCGACCGCAGGCTCTCTCAGCCAGCCTAACCCCAACGAGTACGTACCTGCCGGTTTTATCAACCAGGTTGACGGCCTGGCCATGAAAGAGCGCCTGGAAGCGGGAGAGACGCTCGAGGCCTACTTCCAGCAGACACAGGTCATTCAAGAGAGGATAACACAGAACGTCTTCGTCGAGACCGAGGACGGCGATCCCGAAAATATCATTGTTGTATGTTCCGCGCTAGGTCGCAACTGATTCCCGTAACTTAGGCATTGACTCTGGCACAGCTCGGAGCCCACCTGGATAGCGTACAAGCCGGACCTGGAATCAACGACGATGGTAAGAAGCGCTAGTTGCCACCAGCATCACGTCAGGATATCTACTTACCCCCTGTGCAGGCTCTGGCACCAGCCTGATTCTCGAGGTCTTCCACGCGTTGACTAAGTACAAGACCAAAAACAAGGTCAGATTTGCTTGGTGGGGCGCCGAGGAGAACGGCCTGGTGGGCAGCAAGTATTACTGCTCGACTCTGTCCGCTGCGGAGGCCAACAAAATCCTGGCTTATCTCAACTTCGACATGGTTTCGAAGGGATACTTCGGAGTTGGCGACGGCGATGGAAGCTCGCACGGCAGTGTCGCGCCACCCGGCTCAGAGGTGATCGAGAAGATCTACGTCGACTATTTCAGCAGTAGAGGTATAGAGGTGACCCCTGCCATTATTACCAACGGCAGTGATTATGCTTCGTTTTGGCAGATCCTCAACAAGCGGTACGTATTTAACCGTCCCGTCGAGTTTTCAAATATCCCTGCACCGTCTCTTTGTTGGTATCTGGATGGTAAACAACTAACTCGGGAGCAGTACGTGAATATGTAGTGTTTAAGAATTTAACCTTAGGCCGTGAGATACTGACGGACAGAAGCATTCGGATATCTGCACACCGGAACAGGCGTTGAGCAGGACCCCTGTTACCACCAACTCTGCGATACGATCGAAAACCCTAACCCGGAGACGATCACCATAAACGCCCAAGTGAGTGACCCCGTCCCCTCTTTCCTTTAATGGCAGGTATGCAGGCTGCCATGATAACTACCACAACCTCCAGTTAGAAAGATTGAGCTGACGACATGAGTCAGGCTGCTGCCCACATGGTTGCTACCCTTGCTATGGAGGGGACCGAACTCATCCCTAAGGCTCCGGTCAACGCAACGATGTTCAACCACGTCAAGACAAGAAGCCTGATGTGGGATCATATTGCCATTGAGGAACTGGAAGCTCTGGGAGAGAGGCATCTGGGATGTGGTCACGAGGTTTAACGGGAACAGCCAAGACTCCAAGGAGACAGCCGTGATACTGCCCGGGCAATGGCCTCAAGTTAGCTGAGTTGCAGAGCGGTGACCCAACAATGAACCCGGATACATAAAGGGCCAGGATTAATGAATAGGGAAAGTCTAGTGAATGATTTAGCAATGGGAGAATCCCGTTTCCGTCGGATAACATCGGCCAATTCCGACAACCCCTTTCTGGGTTTTCAAAAGAATGCAACAGAAACAACATCGATAAACGACTACGAGCTAATAATAACACACTGATTTCTTCAATCTGACGAATGCCAGGCGCTAGTATGGAAGCTCCGTTCAATTGTATGAGAGGAGCCTCCCCAAAGTCTTCTCGCGGGTTACCTCAGCAATCTTAGTTTAAGGAACAGTTAGCTGCTATTCTTCCATTAAAGGCGCGGTTCCCGGGACCACTTACGTGCTTCATAATGCCGTTGACGCCGACCTTGACGGGAACGACTGCCTGTTCGATGCCGAAGAACTTAGCACCAGCGTTCCCCATATCCGTCTGAATAAAATATGACCGAAAGATACGGTCAGTAGAAATGCATTAAATGGAAGTGCCGAAATACAAAAGAAAAAGGATGTGAGGCTACGTTGGCAGGGTAGTCTGCTTACCCAGGATCGCAGACGGAACCCGCTAGCTACTCGGTCTCAAACCGGGCACGGCGTACAATATAGTTGAGCGTAACCTTGGAAGCGCCGTAGAAGCCGAGGAGGAAAGGGGTGTTGCTTGAGGTTCTGGATGCTTGCGGCGAACGTCTGACGAACCTGGGCGGCCTCGGGCCCCTTGAGGCCGGCCGTCTTTCTTCAGCATAAGACGCGTAGCCGTAAACAGGGAGACAGTGCCGCCAGTGTTGACCTCGAACATCTCCCGCAGGTCCTTGAGGTCGATATCCTTCACGCAGGCGAATACGTTCGAGACGCCCGCGTTGGCTATCATGATGTGGAAGTGGTCGACCCCCTGGGCCTGCACCGCCTTGACGGCTGCCTCTGCATCCATGTCCACCGCGCTTTCGACCATGACGAGCATCACGGACGAACCCTCCGTGGCAGGGAAGTCCTTGAGGGAGGTGACAGTTGAAGAGTTCGGATCGCGCCATCACCGTATGATTTGGCGGGATAGCCTCGGCTAAGCCGCGACCGAATCCCAAAGAAAAGGAGTAGGCACCTCCTTTGACGGGTTACCGAATTGGTGACGACATCAGACCTCACTAGCCCGAGCGGCTTCTGTGACCAAGACAGTGGTGGCCATCTTGCAGATCTCTGATTTTATCCGTCTGCTTCAAGAGTACACGGGGTCTTGGCCTTGAAAGGAAATGCCGTCGGCTTCTGGTTTTTAAGCGTCTCGAGCGCACTGACCTCACGTAAAGAAGGAGACTTATGTAGGCAAAAGGACGGCCCGATGTGCCTTTCGAGTCTGAAATACACTTCTTGCTATCTGTAATCGCATATATATAGGACATCCGGACTTTATACAGGCAGCGAACCACCATGCGTATCGAGAGGACTATGCGGTGCTGTAGTCAAAGAGTCGTGTTGGTTCCGTGGAGCATAAAGCCGCCAATCTCACCTACACTGTGGTAGTTACAGAGATTGAAGTTGGAGTGCCAACTCAATTCGATCATGAAGCGTTAAACAAACAGGCTTGCCGTGGAGTGCATGGGTATGTCGGAATTATCCATTTGGAAGCCACGGCATCGCCAATTTACAGCATTCCAAACTTAATTTATCTCTAGATGGATAGTTATGCCTTCAACGGAATGCCGTGGCGCCTCGCGGAACCCCTGACTCGAGCTCCCTGAGTGGGCCCGCAGCTCTAGTCGCGCCGCTGTAATATCGAACTTTACCCGTTCTTTACCTCTTTAGACGAGGGTTGCATTCGAGAACTCATTTCCATAAGCCCCAGCGAGGATGGCAATGCGTGAGACCGAAGCCAAAAGAAGAGCGTTCCCCTACGACCCCCACTAGGTGGCCTCTTAACGACGGAGGATGGGTTAATGATGAATTTAAAGGCGTGATAGGACTTGTAATGCTGCCCATGTACCTAAAGCGGCTCCGGCACCGTGGGATACATCACCCTATAGAATGGCCGAATCAGGTAATTGGCTGTCTTGGAGACTGGTGGCAATGGAAAAGTTCCAAGCTAGGTCATTTCCTAAACCAACCCTCGCTATATCAGTGGCTGACTGGCCCGTCAAGGCGCCTCTTCACTGTAGAGTCATGAAGAAAGACTCATTTTCCTATCCCATAACTTAGTCAACCTAAACTCCTGATCCATGCTTGAACTTCGCGCGCCTCTCACGATATTCCCCGCTTGCTTCCCACTAGTATACCGAGGCCCCATGACAGGAGCCGCCCATATTCCATACAAGACACCTACCCAAACTACAACACCGCGAGATTTCTACTCCTTGATCTCCCTTTTCTGAAACAGCCCTGCACAGCTAAGTTAGCAATGCAGACCTCGGTAAGATCCGACGGATCTGTAAGGACACACCTTGGATCTCCGGCATCCACGGGTCCCTGAGCTTGCCGAAGAATTCACCCTTCGGCTGGACCTGCGCGCGCGCGTGGTCTTCCATCGTGCCGTAGAAGACATAGATGTTATCACCGGCGTTCGCCTAGTCACCGTCAGCACTTTCGCGTCAGGAACCTCTTCTCCCCTGAACCCCCCTTCTTTCTCTTCTCCCCCACATCTATGACTTGATCGTCATCATCATCATCATTACTAAGTTTTCACTTACCCCGTACTCGAGTAAGGGGCTGCCGCACGTGCCGCAGAACTCGCGGTGCAGGAGCGTGCCGCTGCCGTTGTCGGCCTCGTGGACGCGGACCTGGTCGCGGCCCTGCTTGATCTCGAAGGCCGACTTCGGGATCTTGGTCGTGATGCCGTTTTCGCCGCCCGTGAACTTCTTGCAGTTTCCGCAGTGGCAGATGCTCGTGCGCGCCTGCGAATGCGGGTCGTCCAGCGTGATGGTGTAGCGGATCGCGCCACAGTAGCAGCCGCCGGGGAGGGGTGCCATCGCTGCTGCCCTGGTGGAGAACTGCTGTGCTTGGGATCGGTGTGGCTCCTGTGTGGCCGGGTAAGCTAGTGAGAATCTGGAACCCGAGGCAGTGGTAAATTTGAATGTCGTTGGGTTGATTGGTAACCCTGATCTTAGGAGTATAAAGCCAAGCCTTGGTAGGGTGCGTGTAATCATCACAAGTTGAACACCTTGACGGTTAGATGGTACTCCAAGGGCTGGACGTGGTATGAGGAATAGTTATCATTTTATTCGCTTGGGTGCCATCGAAGTTGAAGCTTATGACGAAATAAAGGGGTCCCGAGCTGACGGCTTTCCGACGTCATTTGGCGATCTGCCCCGCAACCACCAACGCCTATCTGATTTCCGATCTAGTAAGAATATAAACACCATACGATGCACGAATATTGAGTCGATGATGGTAACATCTACCCGTGGTTTGTGTTTCAGGTTTGCACGCACGTTCAATGCGTCTGGGGTAAATAGCGTTGATCGATGCCTGGACGAATCCCCTCCACTATCGTATCAGTAAGATACGAAGGGGTACAATATGGTGAAGTAACCACATGATTGTCTGTTGTGGGAGTAATATTTATGGTCTCTTGAACGTTGAACAGTTCAATTGCGTCTACAGTCTGCTGTCGGATTCTCTTCCGCTTTCGGCGCAACAGGATTACCGTTCTGCAAGCACTCAGAGCATGTCATACCTACGAAGTACTCCTTCGACTGCCTATTTCTGGCCCTCCCGCACTCCCTGCAGTGATTGGTGCACAGGAAGCGGTCACACGACTTGGCCGGACATTCGACTTTCCATCGGCAATCCTGGGTTAGATGGTTCTGGCCGCAGCGGCACTTCTGCAAGCGGCACTTCCTGCCCGTATGGCCTCTGAGTCCGCACATGCAGCAGCGATGGGCACATAATATGGCATTCTTGTGCTTGAAGTGGCCGGGTGGGTAGGGTGAGCCACAGCTTCGACTACATCGCACGAAACAGTCGGAGACGGTATGGTACTGTGGAAATGGCCGGCATTTGCACCGATTGACTGGCTCGACCGGACAGCAATCGGCCTTATGAGTCTTGGAGTTGCAGTAGCCGCAGTTCGACAGGCATGTGTCTGCTCGATGATCGTATCTGGTGCAGTTCGCACATTGGCGTTCGAGGACTCTCTTTGAACGTGACTTAGGCGGGTCCTTGTCGGACACCACCTGTGGTCGGTCTCGGAACATAGCTCGGATGTGCGACCGGCTCAGGCTTCTCCTCCTGGAGAATTTGTCAAGTTCGGACAATGGCCGCCGAGGAAATATTATATAACGGTCCCTCCAGTTGGCAGAGCAATGGGATCCGGGCGGAGGTAAGCTACTGCGCCGACGAGGCTTGCTACGGACAATGTAATCCACATCGTTAAGTGAAATATCATTGTCTCTTCTGGGACAGCCGGCCTTCAAGAGCCCGATGATCCTGTGGAGAGACTGCCGCAGGTGGTAAAAGAAGTTCTCCCTTCGCAAGACAATAAGACAAGGTTCAACGTAGAATAGCGAAACACTCTGTCCGTGAATCGAGTAGTGATGACCCCCGGAGTACAAGTGAAGACGGTGCTGCGCCTCCAGGTTCGGCTCATAGCTTTTCAGGCGCTCTATCATATCTCTCTTCCATCCCGAAGAAGAGTCGGAATCCCTCTTGTCTAAATTCTTGTCCAGATGTTCCATGAACTTGAGGAATGCCAGCAGCGCAGGATCGGTCTCTAGAAAGTGGCGCTGTACAAGTCCGTAAATTATCTCATCCAATGCCGGGAACGAATGAAACTCATCCGACTGGAGATTTTGGCAGTGATACCACTGCGTAACAGGCGTCGGTGGAGGCGTATTCCAGTTACAGCCCAGAAATTCCATCTCTAGATTGGAAAGTTCCTCGACGCCCCACTTTGTAGCAAGCAATCTACTAGCGGTCTGAAGGTCACGTCCGAGTTCACGATCCTGGGCTTTGGCGTAGCTGAACGGAGAACCCTTAGACCTTGTTCCCAGATATGTCTTGCCCTTGACACGACGAGGTCGCATATAGTCCTCCATGATTCGGTTCACCATTATGTCGCGTTTCCCTAGGGGACGATGCGCGTAGCGACTGAAATCCAGCTCCAAGCCGTTCAGCGGGTAATGCACATCATTTCGAATTCGCGGTCTGCCCAAGTCGGCTTCCGCCTGGTACTCATTTGCGGCTCCACCGACATTGTTACTTGGATCTCCAGAGAGCTGTCTCGCGGCCATGTGAGATCGCGCCGGTCTCTTGCTGTGAGTTTGGTGCAGATGGAAAGTAGCTCGAACGGATTTTTCTCGGGCCGGTCAACCCTAGTAGGAGGCGCGGACAACGCTTCCTAGTCTAGGCTTACAGAGCTGGGTATCCCTTGCCGTCCCCACGGAAGGTGTCAAAGGGAAGACGGGTTCTCGTTTCCGTATTTAGACGCTATACCCGGAATTTCGGGTCGTCGTTTATTGGTCGTCGACTCGGAGACCCTGCAGTATGGGCAGGTGTTGTGGAAGGTTCGTCCACCGCCACTGCATGGCCCTGGAGTTACTGTATACTTAGCGAGACGCGGGGTGATAAGGCTGGCCAGCCCCAGTCAGCTTTGAATCAGTGTCGCAGGATTGGGCCAAAGGTCTCGCCCCGGGTGGGCCTTAGTGGCTGCAGCATACCAGGCCAGATACTTACTTAGCCGTTCTCGTTTAGGTTCCGAAGCCTTTAACGGACTCTGCGGACCGCCGCCAAGAACCAACTTTGGACAGACAGCAACAGTCTCCGTGGACGAATTAGGAATGTGCTAGTTTTCGTGAACGTCCATGAGCTCAGCTTAGCTGGCCTTTCGCATGACTTTCTCGTGCCGGACCTCAGTCTCTTCTCTGTCTGGGGAGGTTATGTCATTAAGCGATCTGGAAGCTCGGAATGATGAGGACGGATCTTACAAATTGGATGAACTTTGAAGATAGCGGGCGAACTGGTGCCGCGTGATGGCGTCAGATATCTCGCCAGATCTGGAACATGGCGTCGACTCGTTTATATGATGCTGATGGAGCAGCGTAGGATGGCTCATTTCCTTGACTCGACTCGATGTGGCATGGCCAAATACCTCTCGACAGTACTAAGCTTTTCTGGCCCGGAAAGGTGTGTAACACCTCACATCGAAATCAATATCTCATCTAGTTCCTTGAAACACCGGCTCATAATCCCGGTGCGCACCTGGCACCCCCGTCAAATTTCCGCGTTGGGTCCCCAAGCGACATGTCCGGATGGTTCGGCTAGCTCTCGATTACACCAGGGCCGTCTAACCCGGTAGAATTCCGTCCTAGTAGGATCCCCATAGATGTGAGTGCCCACCCAGTCGTCCTTCAGTCTCACGTGCGCTGCTCCGCGAGTTCGGCTATCCTCCCGCTTGGCCAATGTATGGCACCCATATAAGCTGCCGGTCTGCCTGCTGGACGTCGATCACTTCTTGTTCCTTCGTAGGTGCAGTATCCAGGGCATCGCGAGGTTGCGATTGACAACAGCATGGGTCTCTTCCGGACTCTTCTGCCACTGCTGCTTGCAGTTGGCTCCAGTGAGTACTCATATCTCTTTCTGCTTTTGGTGGCTAATCAGAAAATAGACGTTCGGCAATGTCTTGGACAGAGCGGCACGCCGACATTGTACACTGATCCTGCTACTGGCATCACTTTTGACACCTGGATCGTGCCGGATAAGAACTCGGCCCCTGGCGGAACCTTTGGAGGTATAACCTTCGGTGTCGCGCTTCCCTCTGACGCACTAGAAGTTGACGCCGACGAGTTTATCGGCATACTGGTAATTCCTCCTAGTGTCTCTTTGTTTGGGATCCTGCTAATGTGCCGAAGCAATGTCCATCCAACAGCACTGTCTTGACGGGATGGTGCGGAGTCTCGCTCGGTGGGCCCATGACCAACAGCTTGTTGCTTACAGCGTGGCCGTACAAAGATGAGGTTCTGACGTCTTTCCGCTTCGCTACCGGCTATGTCGCTCCCCAGTTGTATACTGGAGATGCAAAATTGACCCAGGTTTCGTCCAACACCAACCAGACCCACTACAGTGTTATATTCCGTTGCCAGAACTGCTTGTCGTGGAGCCAAAGCGGAGCCTCAGGTTCGGCGTCGACGAGCAGCGGCGTCTTGGTCCTGGGCTGGGCCAACGCCTTCCCAGCTCCTGCGGAACCCGAATGCGCAAGCGAAGCCTCCTTTTCGCAACACGACAATGGACAGGGTATTTTCGGCGCCCAGCTCGACAGCAATGCCGCCAACCCTTCTTATTCAAAGTGGGCCGAGTTAGCCACGGCGACTGTCACTGGCTCCTGTGGGGATGCCACGCCCACCACCACATCGTCGACAACGGCCGGGCCCACTGCTACCGGGGTGCCGGTCCCGACAGGGTCCGTTTACGACTACATCGTCGTTGGATCCGGCGCCGGTGGAATTCCAGTGGCCGATAAGTTGAGCGAAGCTGGAAAGAAGGTACTCCTTATCGAAAAGGGTCCCCCGTCCTCTGGAAGATGGGGAGGTGACATAAAGCCCGAGTGGCTCCAGGGTACCAACCTGACCCGTTTCGATGTCCCCGGCCTTTGCAACGAGATCTGGGTTAACTCGGATGGCATTGCTTGCACCGATACTGACCAGATGGCTGGCTGCGTTGTCGGTGGCGGTACTGCCGTAAACGCCGGCCTGTGGTGGAAGGTTTGTCTCCGTTGTTCGGAGCACTTGGAAAGCAGCGCTAACCACAGGAATAGCCATATGAACTTGATTGGGATTATAACTTCCCTAACGGGTGGAAGGCCAAGGATATGAAGGCTGCTACCAACAGGGTGTTTTCTCGGATTCCTGGCACTGACACGCCTTCTATGGATGGCAAGAGGTACCTTCAACAAGGGTTTGAGATCCTAGCCGGCGGTCTGAAGTCCTCTGGTTGGAAGGAGGTTACAGCCAACAATGTCCCCAATCAGAAGAACCGCACGCTCTCTCACTCGCCTTTCATGTACAGCAACGGCGAGAGAGGCGGAGCTATGGCCACTTACCTAGTCTCTGCCGACAAGCGATCGAACTTCGACTTATGGACGAACACTGCAGTCAAGCGAGTTATCCGAAGCGGCGGCCATATCACTGGTGTCGAGGTTGAGGCATTTAAGAACGGTGGGTACCAGGGAGTCGTTAAGACGACTGCCGTCACTGGCCGCGTAATCCTCTCCGCCGGCGCGTTTGGCTCCGCCAAGATTCTGATGAGAAGTATAAATTTCCTCCCCGGCGCGTCTCATAGAACCCTGTCTTATATGTCGGTACAGGTGGAATTGGACCTGTCGACCAGTTGGAGATCGTTAAAAGCTCAACTGATGGGCCAACCATGATTTCAAACTCTTCCTGGATTGAACTCCCTGTCGGTTACAACTTGGAAGACCACACAAACGTTTGTTTATCCCTCCAGCAACCCCACCGGCATCGGTTGTCCCTTTACTCACTTTTTGCATAGACCGACGTAGTTGTTTCGCACCCTGATGTCGTATTCTACGACTTCTACGAGGCCTATGATAACCCGATCCCCGCTGACAAGGATATGTATCTGGGTGAGGAAAAGGAAGTCCCTTCCCAACGCTCTACAGGCTAACTGTAGAATAGACAAGCGCTCCGGTATTCTGGCCCAAGCTGCCCCGAATATTGGCCCACTGTGAGTAAATGTCCACAAATCCTTGTTGGCCATGCCTAATGCATTACAGGTTCTGGGAAGAGATCAAGGGTGCCGATGGTGTCGTCCGCCAGCTACAATGGACAGCTCGTGTCGAGGGCAGTCTCGATACCCCTAACGGCAGTATGTCTTCCCCACTAGGATCCTCGGATCTTCCGTTGCTGACAAAGCTAGTTGCCATGACAATGAGTCAGTACCTGGGCCGTGGTGCCAAGTCCAGGGGTCGTATGACGATAACACCTGCCTTGACGACCGTGGTCTCTACCCAACCCTATCTCCGTGATAAAAACGATGTTCAGGCAGTCATTCAGGGCATCAAGAGCGTCAAGGACGCTCTCAAGGACGTCCCTAATCTCGTCTGGAACCATCCGTCAGAGAATCAGACCGTCGAGGACTATGTGAACGACGTAAGTGCCACAGAGCAATCAATGCTAGATCGCAGTGCTAACTCTTTTACAGATGCTCGTGTCGTACACCAATAGACGTTCCAACCACTGGATCGGTAAGCATCTACGCGGAGTCCAGCAAGATGAGAAGGGTTTGACTGACATGGTACAGGCACCAACAAGCTCGGAACCGACGACGGCCGAAGCGGGGGTACTTCCGTGGTTGACGTCAACACCAAGGTCTACGGCACGGACAACTTGTTCGTCGTGGATGCCGGCATCTTTCCCGGTCACATCACGACGAATCCCCAGGCGTACATCATGATCGCCGCGGAGCGCGCGTCCGAGAGGATCCTGGCGCTACCAGCCAACACGGCGCAGCGCCGCTACGCACAGTGCGGTGGCAGGTCGTGGACTGGCAGCTTCACGTGCCAGGAACCGTACACCTGCACGTACCTGAACCCCTATTACTCGCAGGTGAGTAATTATAACGTCCCCTAAACTTAAGACCATTACTGACTTGCACCAGTGTCTTTGAGAGGGATGCCGGAATACTTTCAACAATATATTTATATCTATAGTACATATATAGGTACAAGAGATCCATATATAGCACATCCGCCGTCTTCTATATGAGTGATTGTCTCTCCCTGTATATCAATATTCCGTCTGCTAGGAACAACCTCACCCTCTCTGAATTTCCAGAATCATCATGTAATATACCTGCTGCAAACCAATTAAGATACCATGAAAAAGCTGAAGGGATAAGTTATCATTAATAAATGCCTGAATGGCATTCGAAGGCCTCCCGGCAAAAGTCGCAGGAATATCCAATCACAATAGGCCCTTTTGAGTTTGCCAGGTGTAACCCGCGGTGTACACTCACTAATTTGTCCTCATATCTCTTTGTCTCTTCCGGGGAATGTTTTAGGTCAATCATGCGTAATTATACCTCAAGGACCATGCTGTAAATGGATTAAAGCAATCTCGAACAAAGAAAGGGGTAGTCAATTATGAGCATTGTCCACGGACAACCTGAGTTCCAGTTTCGGACATTCACTCGAGACGCCGTCAGGTGTTCTTCTGCTTTGGTTTTGAAATCTCTCATTATAGTCTGTACAAGATGAATTCGCCGACAAGATGGACAATAAGATGTCAAACATTAAGCAGAAGGCCACGCCGAAACAGATTCCCGGTCAAGACAAGGTCTCTCCGGCGGCGATCTCAGAGGCCAAATATCTCCTGGGGAACTTCGAACGGGCAAAAGAGAAGCGCTTCCACTTTGAGAGGATCATCGCCGAAGGCTCCTTCGGGGTTACGTTTAAGATGAAGATGTGGGAAAAGCCGTCCTTGACCCTCGGGTTGAAACCCGTAAGGAGATTCGTGATGAAGAGGTCTTTGAACGAGAAAGGTCGTGAAAATATTAGTCGGGAAATTGAATTCCTACGAGTATGTGACCAAATATCCGGGGTGTTAACAAGTTTCTAATACCGCCTCCCAGAAATTCCAGGGGGCCATCCACATCTCTCAACCGTTCCACATCGATGATACCGAATCCGGAAATACGTTGGTATACCTCAAGGGTCCGGCGCTGTTCATTGAGTGGCTTGATAACGGCCTCCTTTACGACTTCATCGAGAGGGCAGGCGACTGGGGCAAGCCGTTACCTAACCGAATGCTTTGGAGGTTGTTCCTATGCCGTAAGTACTCGGACTTCATCTTGGCGACGTAGTCCAAAGGCTTAAACCCAACCACAGTGTGTCGGTTCCTCGTCGCCCTGGCTTGGCCGCCAGAGAAAGACGGAAAGTCGCCTCCGCAAATAGAAGCACTCCCAGAGCCCAATGATCAGGGCAATCGCCCACCCAAATCTCGTATTATTCACGGAGACCTACATAGTAGGAATAGTAAGAATTTGGACTGATTGTGAAGGGAAGGACTTTACTCACCCACTCGACTAGTTATGATCCACAATTTCGAAGAACGCGAGCACAAGGACGTCCCGATGGTAAAGCTCATTGACTTCGGAATGAGCCGCGAACTCCGCGAAATAGAGTGAGTTGTTTCATGCACTCTGAGGATTACAATGCTGAAGGCCTCCCAGAAAGATACCAGATGCGGCAGCCAAAACGAATATGTTAGACATCGGAAAGGTCATGCTGGCGTTCCTGGGGTGTAGCCACCGTGGCGGCGCGTCGGACATGAAGGTGACGTACCGGGGGAAAGAGAAAACCATTAAGTCATTTGCGAGAGACATAGACGGCCTGAGCCCGACGTATAAAGCCCCAGCTGCCATCGTAGCCCATCATAAAGAGAAGATGGAAAACCTGGACCCGGACATCAGAAGCCTCGTTGCACTGTGCTGTGTTCAAGACCCTAACGAGCGGCCGGAACTCGAGGATCTCCTCGGAGAGGTTGAGCGTTACGTAAAGACGAAGGAACAGAACGACTATGTCGGGAAGAAGTATTACGAGAACGAGTCGAACGCAGCAATCTCGAGGATCGTAAGTGAGGTGATGCTCGATGCGAAGGACAAGGAAGAGACGGAACCGATACCACCTCTGCGCCCACCATTCCTTAGCACACCGTCCCTCGGCCCGTCACTACTTAATCCTTTCCCTGGTGTCAGTAGAGATCCACTCGACGCGTACGGTATACCTCCGCCACCTCCTGGATTAGGTCCTGGATCCGGTGGAGCTGGAGGATACTCACCGGGACAAACCGGCTTTGGAGGTGACTCTTTCCCAGGTGAACGTTCATATGGTGCACCACCAAGCAAATAGGGCACGGCTGAGATCGCGGATTACGGGGGCGTTATAGTACATTTGGGAATAGGGAATATTTACGTACATAAAAGGAGTGACGTTGGATCTACCCAGGAATCATTAGAGTAGATGCATTGGAACTTGGATTATCGTGGAGGTACCATAACGGCCTTGGCAGAATAATCTCCCTTGCATCTTACTGTCTACTCTATGCCTGATATTTTCCCAGAGAGAAGTGTTAAAGTTGCATTAGTTGCCATGCATTATGGCGGAGGTATGCTTAAGTATATAGAAGAATCGTAATGTTATCAGAGATATTCTGTTGTATATTAGGGGCATCACTGGCTTGTGATATAGAGTAGCTTCAATCCCTTTTTTACAAATATGAATCAGGGCCTTCTGAATTATTCAACCGTTAGAGGTTCTATCAGTAATACTGGAAAAGTAACTAGCTCATTATGAACATAATGCAGTTTCAAATACTCATCATTCTGGCATCACCAATTTCAACGGGGAAATTATGCTTCTAAGTGTTACTAGTCAAAGCAGGAAGTATCTTCTTTAAGTTCGGCTTCTTCGTACCTATTTTACAGCATCAGGGTGGTGATTTGGGAAGTCGTGTTTTGCTATGACTTGTTTATAAATATGCACACGTCACACGTTCCCCTTTCATCTCACTCAACACCACACAACTTGCTGTCACTGATCTTTTCGGCCTTGTGTTGCACCTTTCTCACCTGTTTATTCCATGGTGCTCTGAACTTCGAGTAAGTTCCAAGCAATTTTCATCAACAATTTCGCACTGCTATATAGTTCGGGATACCTCCACGTCCTTAACATCCGCCTGCGCAACTCTGTTCCTCCCGGTAAACCCCTTTTCCTGTCTTGCCTGTAGAAAAAATATAGGATAGCTGTCACAGTTAGGCTGATCGCGAGGAACGTGTGCATAAGGTGTGGGAAGTGTCAATTGTCTTGGATAGTTCGGGCTCTAGAGAGCAGTGGCTAGAGAGCTCTATATATAGTGTGGGTGCCCCGGAACAACGTTCTTACGGGGTGATTACAGTTCCCTGGTCCTTGATGACTAAGCAAGTGACCCCTATTCTGTGACAATAGCTTCCACTCCCCCCCCACCCCTTCTCTGCTTAACATTTTGCTGTATCGAAATATGTTTTCACCAACCTTTCCTGATATACAGGTCCCAGTTTGCCATCCATAGTCACATCGACCATTCTCAAGACATAACTATTATCACCACCATTTTAGGTAGGTCATCTACCCAGACATTCTTAACCACACTCTCTATTCACCTCTATTATTCCTTTCGCACTTCACACGGCGGGTGCGCCATATGATTTAAGATCCCCCGCCTTCCTCAGTCCCTCATGCCCCCTCATCTCCCTCATCCATCCTTTCCATCCACAAGAGTGCTCAGCCTCTTCAAGTTGCATCTAGGAAACCCAAGCTCCTGAGTATTTGATGTTTCATTTCCCTTGGTTATTTGGTTCTTTCCCCATTCTCCCTTCTTTCCGATTCTTGATTTTCCTGTTCCTCTGCGGTGGCCACTTTCTGCTTCAGTCTCATTCCTATTTCACGTTCATTGTAAAACTTATGGTCGCCCCCCCACTCACTGCTTCGTCACCTTGTCATCACCCATCCCACTCAATCATTTTGCCTTTAGTCGATACATTATTAAGGGTTTCTCTGTTCAGACCACAAGAATACGAGCATCAGAAGAACCCGAGTGTTACAAGGGTACGAGGATCCTAAGAACATGGGCACTATACGAACGCGAGACTCATAAGAATAAGAGCACCATAAGAACACGGGTCAACCACGCAAAGAAAACAACCTCAGCGCCCTTGCAGCGCTTCCAACAGCAAGCAAGACCACCCCAGACAAAGGACTGGATAGCAGGCAGGTGAGCCGAGTCCCCTCTTCTTGCTGATGCAATATTTCGCAAAACACGATCTCCGACAGGACTCTCCCCTCACCACAACCAGCCCCAGTAGTTCCACCGCCCCGGCGCTCGTACTCATACTCACCGCCACACGGCTCGCCTCCTCGCCCGGCACAACCCGACGGTCTCGGACTCCCAGGAAGACATTGCACGGGCGTCTCCTCGGGACGGGGTTTACCGCCTCGCACCCGCGGGGGCCGGGAGGGAGATTTTGGTTCGCACTCTCGAGCCAGGGGTTGCCTTCTCCGCCCCGTTCTCTCATCTTTCTTTTGGAAGAGAATCTCTGTCCGCCGCACAAGCTCTCGCGCGTGTAAGTGATTGTACACCAATACTACGCGAATCAATAGTGTCAAGACCTGCCATGGTCCCTTCGGGAGATCGGCTAGCGGAGCGGCCTGGGTAAGGCGGGAGGAAATTGGGCTTTTCTCCTTAGCTGTGGAAAGCTTTTGAGTCGGCGGTGAGTCCCTGGACCCCCGGCGCCGAAGCTTTTGAGTGTATGCGCTTTCTCAGGCAGTCGTCCCCTTCCCACCGTCTTCTCTTCTCGGGGGGGGGGGGGGGGAGGGTTGACTTCCAGGCGTCGAGGAGGGATACCGGTCTTTCCTGTGACGGCTGGGGGTCTGCCGTCGTCGGAGTTCTTCCGTCGGCGGTGGGCTAGGTAGCGTCGCTGGTGAAAGGTGGGCTCGTCGCGGAATGCCAGGCCCGGATCGGTCAGTCTGCGGGCACGGTTGCGGCGGATAAGACCTATTATGATGCGGCTAGTCCCATGGCGAAAGGGCCTCCCGAGGTCCCGGACCTCGGCAGATTGTGTGGATGGGGACGCCGCTGGTCAGTGAGTGGTGGGAGAGTTCCAGAGACGTGCCGTCATCCTCTGAAATGATTGTTTACGTATCTTTCTTCTCACGTGGCTGGTGATCTCGAGACTAAAAAATGGCGAAGAAATGCATGCGTGCGCGGTTCTGACTTGTCAGAACACTCGGAGAACTATGGCGCTTTACCATTGCCTTCACCAAACACACCTTGTTCTTAACATCGTCCCTATTTATGGGTCTCAACGATAGCCATTATCATATCATTCAACAATCGTACTTCAATCATCGAGTGATTGGCTAATGCCCGGCAGTTGTGACATTCCCATGTAGTAGGCCATCTAATAAAGTGATGCTACCGAGGCTCATGTCAACCTCACTCTACGTCAGCAAGCCTACTCGCTGACGCACCCAGGCAATACCGTCCCGACCATCCGGTATTAGGACCAGTCCTGATGACTGTAGAATATCCGAAATCTCAATAACGAGGTGCTTACCAAGACCCTTAGCCCACCAGTGGTCTCTCCCGGCGGCATCCAGCGCCACGGCCCAATGCAGTAAGATGAAAAGCGCGACCGGCTCAGCGTTCTTCACAGCGGCAGCGAAGTCCTGGCCGGCGAGGATGAAGAAGCTCAAGCAGTAGCCCTTCACCGCGCGCTCGGCGAAGTTCTCTTTGAGCCAGAAGATGGCCACCCTGTACACCTCGTGAACAGAGCGGGCACCTTCCTCTGCAGCATCCTGCCCCTCCTTCCCCACTTGCGGGGGTCCGTGGAGCTCGTTGTTGACGGAATCGAGTCTGGCCAGAGCCATCCTGATCTCGTCATCCAGGAGGTCAAGCGACGCGAGTCGATACGGCAACCCGTCACGTTCGACTGGGCAATTTAGGTCTAGGATCTCCAACGAATTGACCTTGACCGACAGCGCTTCGCGGAACGGATAGGGGGCATCGACGAGCTTGTCCCAGCCGGCGTACACGATCAACAGGGTGCCACTGAAGAGGTCCCCAAGAGTGATAATGCGTCCGAGGACGGACATCTCATCTTTGCTGTCCCCGGTGCCCTGCGGGAGGCCCATGACCATGACCGCGGCGGCGGTCGCGAAGATGAACATCAGATGGTATGTATCAGGAGGGATGTCAGCGAGTAGCGCTCGGAAGGTGGCACTGCCTCTGTTGTAGTATTCCAACGCTATGTGCTCATATTTGGTGGCATCCGGCTCTTCCGAAGATCGAGCGATGTCCAAGGCGGCAACCGCGAAGATTCCGTCCAGGAGGAACTCGTGCTTCAGAGCCTCCCGCGGCATCACGCAACTCAGATAGGACTCCTCTTCGGGTATACCAACCATGGTCTTGTAGGTATGCGTCGACCACCGATGCATCAGCTCCAGCTCCAATATGCTTCGGGGTTCCAAAGCACTAGAAGAGCCTGTCGCGCTGGGCGACGGCTCTGGAGGGGTGCGGGTTACAGCATGCTCTACCGCTACGTACTCGCAAGGCGTGTTTCGAGCCACACAATTAGCGCATGGCGGGCCTTGCTCGTCACACTGGAAGACGGTAAGCTGGTTACTACGATCAATAAAGGACCCATCTGATACAGGGGTAGAATCCAAGGAGCCGGGACCTTTATATGCCGTCTTTTACAAGTTTGACAGCCTCGGCGACTCTTCTTGTGAGAAACTCGCTTTTGCATTGCTCGTGATTCCCCCACCAGGGTCAAAGGGGCATCCCTGCAGCCGGGGGTTATCTCAATTTTAGCACCTCGATTCAATCCCGAGGTAGTCCAAGCGCGATTAGACTAGTCAGGGGTTAGGGTCCTAAGATTCCTGTTATCTAAATAACCTTAATTGACGTGGGCATGGCGGGGTTGTATGTCTCGTATCCAGTGGTTTTGGTATGCCGCGACAATTTCATACCCAAGCTAACCACGCCATCGACTTCCTACGTATATGGCTTGTGAGGCTAACTGCGATAAACCATGTTTCACATGTGCATGTCATCTTAGGTGATTCCTAGCAGCGCTAGTTTTACTCCCTGTTGCTTGCAACCTATCCCGAGCCAGCCCGTGGGACCGTCCCGGAACCGGCCCGATAGCCGTGGCAAAATCTACGGAGTAGAGACTCCAACCATGCCCCGAGGTCTCTGGGGCGGGTCCGTGCAAGGTGTCCCATCTAGCGGCAACTTAATAAGATGGGAGTACAGGAGGGGTATATCCGCCGGAGCTCAGGCCTTGGTTTGTACAGATGGAGCGGCCGACAGGACCAACTAGCGCTATTAGAAATCAAACCCGAATATGACAAGTCATTCCGACCTAGTCCGCCTTAACCGAAGGACGCCGCCGGCGGTCTACTACAACAGGCATGGACTTACGGCGTGTTTAGATACATCCGAAGGACACGACTTATTGCCAGCCTCCATTGGGATTCAAAGACGAGTGCTTTAAGGTTAAACACAAGCAATTGCCTAACAGCGCTACCAGAGGAACCGGCCGATATGGAGTAGCAACTAGCACTGTTACATTTGGGAATCGAACCTAGCTTGACAGGTAACTCCCACCTTGTACATAACATCTTCATTATGCCTAGATCACCCCAGAAGAATCTTCACGCCTTCTTAATGTGGCTAATCCCGCATGCTAGCGGAGTCTGGCCCCCGGTCCCCCGCTTTGGCGCAATGATGGGGTTGTCGAATGGCATCTCCATGTGCCTCGTCAAAAGAGACTAAACGCTTCCCCGCGGTGTGAAAGTAGGAAACCGATCCCCGCAGTGACGTGCGTGATGGAGTTATCACTTAAGGACTGTCATTATGTTTTGGGATCCGATAAACATCTTTCCCAAACCAGTGACCCTTTGCGATGACGGCCTCACTCCAATACAGCGGGGGACAAGTGCGGACGTTGCTGCCTTGCGTAGCTCATCCCCATGACTTGCCTCGGATCTGATCGGCACAGGGTTCAAGCTATCCTGCGTCACCCCTGTTTCAATTCTTGAGTGCAGAACACGGGCCATTCGTTCTCTTTTCTCCCCTGCCATCAAATACAAGATCTTAGTGCAAAACGCTGCTTCGGATCGAACACTCGCCTCAGATCTGCCCAAAAACGATGCGGACTGCACACCGTTCGCACAGATCCCCATTACTTGGTCAATGTGCATGGAGCCAGGTGGTCGGACCAAGTTGTGTGTCGTGACGGCAAGAGACTGCGAGACATGCCTGGTAGTCCTTGAACGCAGCTCTATCCGGCGAAGAGCGAAGTGGCAGCACGCAGGTGGGAGTTTACTGTTATGTTAGGTTCGCAGAGCATGGACAAGATACTCGACACGCCCCCCACACTGCTTCCGAGCAACTTATTTCGCTGCAACAGTTTGCAAAAACTGTAGAAAATCAACCAAAAGGCTTTAAAGGGTGAGGTTGATATTGTCAATTTGCTTATACCTAGTGAGTACTGTATATTCTGAAGTCGACAGATATAAAATGGCTTATGCATTGATATCGTTCTGTTGATTTTTAAGGGGTTAAGAGAAGGGTGTGACAATTATTTTGTCTACCACCTGGTCCGATTCCTAACAGCGCTAGTTGGTACTCCATGTCGCTCGCTCCATGACCCTCGCTCCATGACCCTCGCTCCATGACCCTCGCTCCATGTCCCGCCACCAACTTTCTAAGCATGGTCTCTAATCATGACAGACCGGCCAATCAGACAGTACAAAATCTATCCGAATTTCTTGTGTAGGTAACGCGATCCCGCGGGACTACTACTAGTTGTTGCTACCGCTATTAGTTCGGCCTCCGTCTGATATATCAATCGACCCTCACCATGGTGTGGAATTTTAGGATTCCCCGCGACTCTCAGTTATATCGCTAATATGGACCCAGAAGCAGTAGACGAGTCGAAGGCATGGGTTTCGATTGCTGTTGTTTCAACGACGCTTAGCATCGCATTGGCCGCCCTCGGCCTCCGTGTGTTCACTCGTTGTGTACTCATTAAGCAGTTCGGAGCGGATGATTGGGCAGCGCTCGTGGCTGGGGTAAGGCAATGTTCTGATGGTTCCTGCATCTAGCTAATCTTCTCGGGCAGCTCTGTACCATTACCTGCGGGCTTACGGTGGTGATCAGTGAGCCAATCGCAGTTCGGTTCCCCGAAGTTTTGGCTGATGGTGCTTACTAGATATCAAAAATGGACTCGGACGTCACGCCCAGACTCTCACGCCAGAGGAGATAACCAACTATTTCAAGGTGGAACCACCCGGAGACATAGCGAAGCCGGTTGACTAACAAAATCCAAGCTTTTCTACTTCACTATCATTTTCTACAATGCGACCCTGACATCGGTCAAGCTCACCTTCTTGCTTCAGTATTACCGAGTGTTCGCCGTGCCCAAAGTGCGGCGGGCGGTTATGGTCACCCTAGCAATCGTCGGGTGCTGGTGCCTATCGCAGCTCGGGGTCGCCATCTTCACCTGCAATCCCATCGAAAAATTCTGGTTTCATACCCTTCCGGGGAAATGCATCCCAAGCCTGCCCTTCTGGTATATAAACGCCGCAGGGAATCTAGCTACGGATGTGGTTATCTTCCTCCTGCCACTGCCGGCGCTGCGCTCCCTAAATCTGCGAAAACCTCAGAAAATACTTCTCGTGGGTGTTTTCAGTCTGGGATTCTTGTATGTTCATCCCAATTATCTTGACAGTCTTATACTATGGCGTCTACTGGAGGTTAGAGTATTCAAGGGTTGACCGCTGTATTTTTTTTCAGCACTTGCGCAATCTCTGCCATCCGCTTTGGGTATCTCCGACAAGACGAGGATTTCAGCTGGGACAACGTAGCGACGTCAAGTTGGTCGGTTGGCGAGCTTGCTTCTGCGCTCACGTGCGCGTGCCTACCGACGCTGCGACCCGTTTTCATCAAGGTTGTGCCCGGCATGTTATCGGCACATTCCGGAGAAAGGCCTAATGAGGGCTACTGGAAACAGAGCGGCGACCCTATTAGACTACGGTCCGATCCGAGCCGAAACCCGGCCTCAGCAGCAGCAGCCGGTGGGAGTCAGGACTGTCTGTACGATGGAGTCCAGCTTGGTTTCGTTTGCAGACAGCCTCCGGATCAACAGCTACGGCTGTCAGAAGAGGCGGGACATTGGACAAGGACGCCCGGGGATTCCGAGCACAGTCATGACAAAGATTGAAGGTGGAGCCACTGGAAGACAGCGGATAGATATGCAGTTATCACAGTCGCGCATTGAGGTCCAGAGGGATGTGACTTAGACAGAATCTGGAACTAGCAAGGTGGATATTGATCCCTCTGCATCATGGTACTCGAATTCTCCCTCGGACTCCCAGACTAGTCCAAAAGGCGTCGGGACTAAGTCGGCTGTGGTAAAATATCACCTGGCCCCTAATTTATAAACCGGGCCGTGGTCGTTTAGTTCGTCTTTAGCCAGTTTGAAGTGACCTGGAGAGTCGGCCTTCTGTGCAGCAGAGTCTTAATCATGCGCGCTAGTTGCCAAATTTATCCTCTTGCCGTGCCTTATGAGACCATTCCCGAGCAGCCGACGCAGGTTTTTGCATTATTGGCAGATGCAGAATCGGCCAATGGTTTTACGTTAAGAGTAGAATCGTAGAAGGCAACCGATCTATGGCCCGTAGGAAGGGCAAGGCCAATGCCGACTTATCGGAAAGCTCGGTGGATACGGAGCCTTCGGGGCCCGCTTGCCTCCCCGAGCCCGGACCCATTTTAGCCATTTGCATCGTCCAGACTTTGAACGGACCAGCTGGCCCAAAATTTTGCGCCGCTAGCCAGTTCCACAAAGTTATGGTTAACATCGGCGTACTATCCGTATAAGGGGTAAGGTAAGCGAATCATCCTTGCTTGTCACTTCCAATGAAAGGGCTTGCCCCAATTTTTATATTATAAGATCGGAAAATATTACGGAGCCTGTTAAGCGCTATAGAATGGCCAGAACATTATTAGCTGGGCCAATTGAATGAATTCAGTACGCCGAATGCGACGGCGCGGTACGTGACAGGGATCAATTCTGTTCGGCCTCGTTCCATGCATTCGGTATTTAAAAGCGAAGCTTTGCTAATAAGAGAACCGTCGAGTGCTGACGTTGGGTCAAATTGCAGTCCAATTTTTGGTCAGCAGTGTGCTGGGTGGCTAGACTGAAAATGATGTCCAGGGGTGGAGCAACTCAACCGATCTTCACCGGTTGCGCCGTTCGTTGCGCAACTGCCAATATCAATTCACCTATTCGGGTTTAAATTTGGGGGCCCTCTTATTCAATTAAAGGTATGGGGGGGGTTAGCATTTTAACCAATTCCAGAATTCGGTGGCCTTAGTGGAGAAACTAACAGAAAATGCCCCTGTGTATTGTATGGCTGATACGAAATACCAGCTACTTTAACATGAAAAGGGGTATGAAAAGGGGACGCGACCGGGCTACCGAAATTAACCAGGGTCCGGATACGGGCAGGCACAATTCTCAAGTAGGAAGGCACCTAATTTTATAGGTAAATTGGACCTATATCTATATACCCCCGTCCATATTGGTCCACCGGTGGCCATCCATACGCACATATCGCCCGGTCCACCGATATGTTTTCTAGGTTGGTTGATGGACGTCCATCCACCCCACCTGGGTGTTTGGTGGAGCGGATTGCGTTGCTTCCACCTCTGGCTGGGCCATTGCCAGAATGGCTGACGGGCGGTATTTCACTATTAAAATAGCATAACGGTCAAGACGAGGAGGAACATGAAGGAGAGGGTATATACGCCAGCCATATAAATCTAACTAGTGAATTCTTAACATCCAAGGCCAATTATATGGTAATATATACTCAACCCACGAACTCTATCTCTAACCCAAGTCAAAACTCGAAGTACCTCGGTGAATAACTGCCCCTGCCCGTGCAATATGCCGCGCTCTACCCTGCAAATCGTCTAGAGAAAGGTAATCTTAATATGAATTGTTTTACGTCGGAAGTCGGCGTTTCTGACAATCGACGCTATCAGTCGTTATGACAGACGCCAGCTTTTCATGTTCGGCCGACGCCAATATCATCTTCTGACTCTCCTCCCTGAGCTCGGCCTGACGGTTCAGGAAGCTGAGGTAGGTCTGCCAGCCGACGGCGACGACGCCGGCGAAGACGCTGCGGTACTCGAGGGGCACGTAGGTGAAGCTAAAGGCGGTGACGGCGGGCCACAGCTTGAGGCTGTTGGCGATGCTGACGGGGACCGTCATCTTCACGCGCTCCCAGGTCTCGGAGAGGGTGTCGCCCGACAACAGCGCCTGCGCGCCGAAGAAGTACGTGTTGAAGATGGGCGTGAAGAAGGTCTGGTTGACGGCGACCTTGGCGGCGATCGAGAGCAGGTGCGAGGAGTAGTTGAAGTTGCGCGAGAGCCACATGAACCTGTCTCACATGCGCACGTTAGCCATCCTATTCCGCGCCGTAACTTGTCTGAGGCCCTGGTGTCCACGGTTGACCGAACGCTTTCAGACATGACGGCAGAGAAATAGGTTGACTCACCACGTATAGCTTGGGATCGAGGACACCCCTCCTATTATCAGCGATCGCACGGTCCGCTTCGGATCGTAGCTGTTCCCGCTAATGCGCTGGGCGCTCAGGTCGGCGCAGAAGTATATGACCAGCGTGCTCGTGACCTGTGTCACCCACGGCCTTTTCCTCTGCGCTCGGGCATATGCCTGGCCGGCCCTAGTCAGCGGGCCCAGCCGCTGCCAGAAGGGCAGAAGACCGACGGTATTCTGTACGGGTATGGGGTCTTCCGTCTTCAGCTCCTTAGCGCCCGAGTTGGGACCGGAAGATTGATGCCGGTGCGCCGGTCGTGGCAGTCGGCGAGCAGGGGCCAGCTCGAGATGTCGCCGCAGTGCGACACGGAAGGGCGCTGCCATGTCGCGTGCGTGCGACCGTGTCGGGTAAATTGGCCCGTCCGTCCGCCCAGCCGACTTATTCACTGCGATATAGCAATAGGAAGTATCATCTTTGGCCAGGCCCAAAAGCTAAGACGGTCATTTCCCTTTGGCCAAGGAATGACGGTAGTGGAGTGGACGGTGCCTAAGACCCGGGAATTTACGTACGCCATTTATCAGCCGCAACCGGGCTTTGACTAGGGGCGTTCTTGGGCGCCCTCGGCGTTTAGGAAATCGCTCGGTTAAAGCCGGAACCTTGGCTTCTTGGGTGGAGAATTCTTGGGCACCCATGTCTCTTCTCCTATTCCAGCCACAAGGAATTGTTGAGCCACCCCCTATACGGCCATTCTGCCTGTAAGCTGCAACACAAAGCATATTCACTGACTACATGATGCTCGTTACTAACGTTGGAAACTATGTCCACGTCACATAGGCCTTGATCCCTATATCGCAGTCGTCAAAACCCATATCGACATCGTTCAGGACTTCAGCGACAAGACTGTGAAGGGCTCAAATCGCTGGCTCGGAAGCACAACTTCATGCTCTTTAAAGACCGCAAACTTGTGGCCATCGGCAATACTATCCAGAATCAGCACGGCGGTGGTGCATTCAGGATCTCGGAGCGAGTCGACAGTCGACATGAGTGTCCTCGGCGGCAACGGAATCGCCCGTGCCTTGAGTCACTTAGTCACACATCCGGCCCTCCCTTATCGATGGCAAAGGGCTTTGCACATCTTGGCAGGGTGACTCCCGAGGTAGTCTTGCCATGGCTCGTACACAGAGAAATGTATCGAACAGGCAAGAGCAAACCCGAACGCCACGATTGGATTTGTGGCTAAGCAAGCTCTTATCAAAGTACGGGTCCAGAGTCTAGCCCTGATGAGGATTACCTTAATTGCACCACGAGCATTAATGTTTCAAGTAAGGGGGATCAGCCGGGACAGCAGTACCAGAAGCCCGCACAGGCGGTCAAGCGCAATGCGCATTTCATCATTGCAGGACGGGAATATATGAAGCATTGGGCCCAGTGAGTGCTGCTAAGGAGTATCGGAAGGAGGGCTGAGCGGCCTCACGAGAGGGGTGCCTGGCTGCTCGAGGGTTCTTAGGCAAATTGTAACCTTACGCAGAGGATATCCATGAGACCGTTGACTTAGGACGAGGCAGTGTAAATCCTTATTGGTAAGTTCACAGAATGGGACCGCGGACTCCCGGATGAGACGGAGTCTATTGTGAAACCTGAGGAACTGCGAGCCTCCCGTAATTCCTGGGCTTGCTTCACATAAGCCCCTGACATCACGTATTACAGCATTTGCAGCTGAAAAAGAATATATTATTAGGTTAATCTTTGAAAGGTCCGATATAAAGATATAAGGGAATGCTATTTAGATGTATTGAAACTTAGGTGTAACAAAAACGAAAACAATACCAGTGGTGGCTGTCCCTAGTCCCATATAGCGTTTTGAACTCTTAGAATTAAACCGAGCTATGTGGACCTAATTTTAGCTGGGTATGACACTTCTTAAGATCACTCGGCTTTGCCTTGTAAGCGAAACGCCTCGCAACCAATTAGATATCGTTGCTTGAGGATAGTGGTGGACAGTTGCAGCGGCTGCATCAGGTAGGCAAATATCTTGCCCGTCATCTCATCAGTTGCCATGTCAGGGGGTGATGCTGAACAGCTGACCTACGTCCACAGCCCGAGTCGCCGTACAGTCCACGCGTCGAGGGCCTTTCCGGAATTTCATGGACGACAAGATTCAGGCCCCATATCTGGTGCAGAAGTACGGCCTCCGAGAAGTCATGGTCGGTCATCACGATGCAACTCACTCTCGCAGAAAGATGCCCCGGTGGAAATAACAGAATTCCCATAGTGCCTGAAGACCGCTAGTGAGCATGAAGATATGGCTACGTTGAGGATGCTATAAGTATGAGAAAACGGAACCTACAGTACATCCCTGAGCCACCTGGTATATCTACAAGTATCTTTCCATCTGCGAAGTGGATCTCATCAACAACGACCACACCAACGAGGCACCGGGAGGCCCGTGGCTCGTCTCAGATAGGTCGAGTTCGACCCCATCTTCACTAATAGGGCTGTCGGAAATAGTATCATAAAGAGACTTATTAATCTAAATAAAGACCTGCCGCGCGAGGAGTACTTGACATTTCCATATGTGATCGTCAAAACGTCCTCTTATGTACAGGAATTGCTAGGGAGACATGCCTACTCGTGAGATATTTTCTCGCCAACGAACTTGAGCCTTGTAAGGGACCCAAGTTTCGTTGCATTCTCAGCTGCGTCGACATATCACGGTGAAAAAATTAGTTAGTAAGCTGGCATACCCCTGCTCAAGCAGCCCAATCACATGGGTTGCGGCTCGCAACCGAGGTACTAGGTACATGACACTAAGGATTTAATTCGAAGCCGGGGACTATGGCCTGCACCGTGGCGTATAGTTATACGTTTCAGCTGGCACGCCATATTTCTACGATTCCTGCCGGAAAAGCTTGGTCTTCAGCCGGCTAATGTACCCCATTCCCACATGGATACCTATGGATATGTCTCTAGCCATATACCGGATTAGAAGATTTATTATTTGTTGTGTAGTTGAACATTTCCGTCATTCCGCATCCCTCCTTGGGTGGGTGCCAACAACTGACAGGTTGCATAGCAGGGGTCGGGTTGGTAGCTGATGACAAGGGCTGGCGGATTAATAATATTCATCAAGAGCCCCTCGAAGCAATCATCCCACAACGCGTACTTGGGCAGAGTGTTTGGCTTTACAAAGATTTTGCAATTGGAGTAGCATTCGTCAACAACCTGAAGCCGAAGAGTCGGCTCACGAAGGAGTATTGGGAACTACGTAACACCCGAGGGTCCCACGTCACTAGAGATCATTCGTCCAACGAGGACGTGGATGTGGTTCCCGGAGACAAGAGAACTTGGCGATCTATCGGCTTTCTGTGGCTGTGGGTGTCCCATGCGGCAAGCCGCAAGCATCGTTGCATCGGGCTTGAGCTGGCGTGAGGCTGCAGTCGCAATGTGGGTATAACCCAACAGCATTCATAGTAGCCCGTTGACGCCAAATGAAAAACGGTGTAACTGCTTCAAAGTGCCGTGGGAAACACCATTATTGCTGCGGCCGTGACGCTCAACAGCGCCATAGGCTCCCGTCACCATATCCCGATTTCGATTGCCCCCAGGCAGCGATGTGGTTTTACATCTTATACTTCGCTGTTGTGTCGCGGCTGGTTTAGCCCTGTTGTGTCTTGGGTAAAAGACATGGTAGTTAGCCATTGCACTCGTATAAATGTTGACAACCACAGGATCAACACGAACATCAGGGGCCTCGTACACGCTGATCATACTTCGGGTCCTCTTGTCTTCCGTCTCGAATTACCCCGACCCCTTGCCAGCGTCCGCAGGAGTGACCAGCAGCAGACAGCTTGCGTACTTCGCGTTCTGGGTGCTCCAGTGTCCCCTGTTACTGATCCATCCCAGGAAGATGCGCTGGACGTTCATCAAGTCCGTCTGCGTGATCGTGGCCGCCTTCGCGCTGCTCGGCGGGGAACTGCGGACAGGAGAGCCCGGTCGATCTTCTCGCAAACAAGTAAGCTGCAAGGGAGGGCAAAAAGCTGGGCGTACCTGTCGGCCGTCAACATCGCCACCTCAGGCAGGGCGACGCTCGCTATCAACATGCCAGACTTGACGCGCTAAGCGAAGCGCCTGTCGGGGCCTGCTGGCAGATTCTGTTCATCCCGCTGGTGTACTTGGTCTTCTCCTTCACCGGGATCGTCATCGCTTCGGCCGGCCAAGCCGTCCACGGGTGATTGTTCTGGGACTCGACAGACATCGTGGCGAGTGGACGAACCGGGCCGCGGCTTTCTCCTGCGCCTTAGCCTTCGGTCTCGCCGCGCTTGGCGCTAACATCAGCGCCAACTCGATTGCGGCGAGCAACGACCTGGCCTTTCTGGCGCCGCAGCGGCTGGACCTCCGCCAGGACGCCGTCGTCAGTTCCTGGTTGGCGGCTGGGCGACCTGTCTTTGGAAGATCTAGGCTAACGCCCGACGTATGACGACGTTCCTTTTCTGTTACGTGGTTGTTCTGGTGCGGCTCCTTGCCATCAGGTTCGCCGACTACAGGGTAGTCTCGAGGAGCGCTGGATGTCCCCTTCCTGTACCAGAACGAGGGCCGATACCGGTACTCCTCGTGTCTGAACTGGCCCGCGCTCGCGACCCTCCCCGTCGTTGTTCCCGTCAACCTCCCTGGCCTGATCAATGCCATTATCAGGGACACCAAGGTCGGCGCTGCCCATTCTGAATTCTATAGGGCTAGCTGGTTTAATTTGGCGTTTATGCGGCCGCTTTGTATATCATGCTCAGCGCCCTGCTTCCGCTGCCGGTGAGCACGATTTGCAAAGATGATACGGACATGGACAGGAGGCGCATAACAAACGTACCTTGAAAGGACGCAGTCTGATTATAAGAATGTTGAGGTATCAAGACCCGATATCCCGCTAAGGCTCTGTTAGAGTGCGCAGTTGATAGTTAACGTGGGTGTTTGGGCACCAAGCAACCCTTATCCGAGCTCGTTATTTGACTCTTTGGGTTTGATATAGGCTTCCACTTCCCTTCCAGTGCTCGTCCCCTTGCACTCGTCTTGCTTCTGGACGTCATCTTTATTGTCGTCTTGTGTCTCCCAATGGCGTTCCCACCACAACAGTCTCAGCTTTTCTTTTTTCCCTCCCGGAGAATCTTGACCCACCGGTCTTCACTTTGTCGAAGCTATGCAGAAGCTAACAAAGTTAGTGTGCTTCAAGTTAGCACGGCGTTCTTCCGCTTGGTTCATGTTCCTTTCGCTAAACACCTTGGCGCAACTGATTCCAAACTGGCCCGAGGAGGCCTCGTATCCGTGTAGAGTCTTTATGGCAAATGGCTCTCTGCTCGTGGTATTCCAAGGCCTCGTCCATCTTTCCCCACTATTAATTCAAGAGCGCAAACTCGCCACACAAGTCTAAGCATGCCCAACTGCGAAGATTCACATTCGTCCTTTGTCTCAGCTATGCCGACAGCTTCTCGACCTGCTAGCCCCATCACCTCGAGCATTCCAACCAACAGATAATTCGTTGGTAACTGAAAAACGCTCGTCCGGACTTGGCCTCGCAAGTTAGGGATCTTGTGTACCACCATGATTGGTGCTCTTTAGTTCTGTTTCACCTGTTCATTTATAGACTTTTAGAGTTCCCCAGCCATCCGGCTAAGAACCATCCTGCGCGGCAAATGGAGCTCTCCGTTGACGTCTTTGGTGGCTTCTTAGAATCCTAGTGATTACGTTGGCTCCCGTCCTTGAGATCCGCTATGACTTTTGCTTAAAGACTACGGAACTATCCGAAGCCGGAGTGACCTATTTGACCTAAAACTTGGAGGGATGCTACTACGCGCTCCATCTCCCCCTCAGTTTGGAAGGGTGGCTTCGCAACCTTGAGCCAATCCCTTAATGGTGTCCGAGGTTGACTTCTTGTAAAGACTGCGCAGACAATGTGAGGCTGACGGCACAGACATCAAAACGACCTCAGCCAGACTGGATTCTACAACTATCCGTCGAGCGTCCCGTCGGGGATGTGAACTTTCTCCCCCTTTTCTCCGAACAGGAAGAAACGCGGCGTATGTAATTTGTAATGCATCCATTTGTTCAATTTCCCCATAGCCTTTGGAAACAAGGTTTCCCACTCCGGCGTGTAGACCGTACGCAGGGCTGCGGGCTGTTAGACTCTCCGTCATCGACGATAACGCACGTCTCCCTTCCTAGTGCAACCCCACGTTCCACGACCACGCTGAATCTGTCTGACATCCGCACTGTAATCTGTTCCTTTGAGCTCATTGGGGTCCAACCTCGCCTGATGCTCAGTCTCCTTGCCGGAATGCTGGGAGCGCCATAAAAGATCATAAAGGACTAATGTCGTCAGGATCCGTTACAATCCCCCAGGCCACTTTCGCAGTCTTCGATATGCTATAAATGTTAAGAATAGGCGGTTGAGCGAACTAGAAGAGGGAACAATAATGAACCCAAGGTGTTGATATCCGTATAGAGGCACGCTTGACAAGTTGGCCGTGCCCAACTTCAATTAACCCTGTAAAGAAAAAGCTTAATTGGTCTGTTGATGGATGTGTTCAGTGTGCCCTTTTGCATTAATGGTTGCAATGCTGACTTATAAATGGGAGAAGGGAGGTCTATGGCACAGAGCTGCCCAGCTGCGAAAATGGCGCCAATGCCCATTCCTGTTGCCTGGGCACCCCTTATGGACCAATTCCTCAAGCCATACTGGCATATTCCGAGAATCACAAATATGCACCGTCATCAAACGCATAAGTGAGGCTACCGCACTCCGCGCCAAACATAATATGCCCTCGTTTTAAAGCTTTGAACCGAACCTTTATCTGCCGGCCTGTTGACGTAGGTTTCGTAAGTTATAAGACGCCTAGGCTGGGAGTTATGACTCCTCCCCCTGGAAGCCCTAGAACCTTTAGTTGACCTTACCCATTTGACCCTGCCGTCGACCCGATTAATAGTCGACCCAGCCAGCCGTTAACCGAGCCTGTCGTCGGCCCAAAAAAAAAAAAAAAAAAAAAAAAAAAGAACGCCGCCCCCCTCCCCCGCCTGCTTGGGCATGTTGGCCTCCTAGGTATTCCAAGGGCTTTTAGGTCAAATCGTTGGTCATGTGGACGGTAAAGTCGACGATAAGGCCAATCAGGTCAGGTCAAGGGCTAGGGCTTCTAGGGCTTCTTGCTACATGAAAACGAGGGCAATAATGGGGTTATTGTAAAGCTTCGAAACACTCAAGGGTAAATTACCGGTTAGATCTCGACAACGTATTCAGCTTAGAGTGACTTCACGGATCACGGTCTGATCAGCCCTTTCATTTTTAAAGACGTATTCGCGTTGTACCACTATGCTAAACATATCAATAACACCTATTCTCCAAACCGCTCCCCCTCCATGATGGGAATACTTCGAAGTAACCAGCGAAAGAAGCTACCCTAGCAGCCGAAAATCGCCCGGATATCAGACCACCCCCCTTTCCAGCCTCCCCCGCTCTCAATCAGGCCCCAACTCGCCACTAATAAACCCGACCTGCCTACGATTCAGCCCGGGCCCGCCGCTGGCAGAAGACAGGCTAGCGGCGAGGGCGCTCTGGCTCTCGACGAGCCTGCGCTGCTCGGCGACCCTCTGGCGGAATCTCGCATCGGCGGCGCTGTCGAAGCGCTCGGCCTCCTCGCGCTCGCGCAGTCGCAGGCTGGAGAGCTGGGCCGCGTTGCCGACGCGCTCGGAGCCGAGCGCGCGCTCGTGCTCCAGCAGCCGGCGGTGGCCCGCGTCGTCGGCGCGCCCGATGGCCTCGCGGTGCGACAGCTCCGCCGCATGCCGCGCCCGCTGGTGCCGTAGCGCCGCGTTGAAGGCGTCCTCGTCAGCGCGCCGGCGCTGCTCGGCGGCCGAGAGCTCCGAGGCCAGCGCACGCCGCCGCGCCGCCTCTTCCAGCTCCGCCTGGTCCGCGAGCATCTTCTGTCGCGCGGCCGCGAGCTCGTGGGCCCGCCGCAGCGCCCGCGCGTGGTCCTCGGCCTCGTCGCGCAAGCGCGCGAGTCGGGCGCGCCGTTCCTGCTCCTCGGCCTCTAGGTGCGCCGGCAGGCCCTTGGCACCGTCGGGCTGTGGACCGGAGTTGGCGTAGTAGACGTCGGCGCACCGGTTATGGCGTAGGAGCGCCTGGAGCTCGGGCTTGTGGTCCGAGGCCGGGAGCACGCGCTCGACGTAAAGAGTGGGCGAGTAGGTGTACTTGCCGTCGGTGTACAGGTTGAAGGGCTTGTTGATGAACTTCCACATGTGCGTCCGGAGGAGGACCTTGGTAGTGGTTAGCGGGTCAGCTGACTCGAGGGCGAGCAGCAGGACAGATTTCCCGTTCGACTGCAGGCTGATATCGGAGCCACTTTGGATGAGGAAGTTGATCGCTTTCTCCATCTGTTTCTCGCGCATAGCGGTGATCTCTCCCGCACCGGCCGCGCGAAGGCATAATTCGCCCAGTGCGCTGCGTCCCTCATGCAGCGGGCTCGGGAAGTCCGGATCGTGATTGTACTCCACCAGGACCTGCATAGCCTGCAGGTTCAGTTCCCGTGCTGCGTTATGTAACGAGCCATCGTTCCTCGATGCTCCAGCAGCTAATAGGTTAGACATCATGATGACCCCCAGTTCACCACCGATAGCGGACGCCATCGCCAGTGGTGATCTGCCGGTTACGTCTTGCACATCAACCTCGGCGCCTGCCAGTAGTAGTGACTTGACAAGATCCTGGCGACGATTTTGAATGGCCACCATTAGGGGCGTGACCCGAGAGACGTGGGTCTCGAAGTCCACTTTGGCTGTAGAGTATATTAGCGGCTAGTATTCGAAATAGGATCACTCTACTCACCTCCCCTGTCAATCAGCAGATTGATGACGGCACTGCTGATTTTCTTCTGAGGTTGCAACAGAGCCCACAAGAGGAGAGTTACGGGCTCGCCTTCTTCGACCTCCGGCATAACTTTGTAGGTGGTCATCTGCTCATGATAGAAACCAACATCTAAAAGGGCTTGTAAGATCCTGGTGGACCTTGGGAATTCCGACAGAGCTCGGAAGACGATGGGCTCGGATCCTGGATGGACGAACATGACATCAACTTGGTGCTCGCCATCCTTGTGATCGGTAAACAGGGTAATAAGCTCATGAAGCTCGTCTTCCGACACGTTGGCATCGAAGATGCGTGGGAATGCCAGGGTGAGGGCCTCGACGCTGGGCTTCTGTTCAAGCAATGTTCCAAGTAAGTCTGCCCGTCCTTGTAAGGCCGCACTCTGTAAAGCCTCCCCATGGTTGTAATTGACATCTGCGCCATGTCTCACGAGGAGCTCTAAGAAACGGTCTGCTATGTCACCTGTGCTCGGTAGCTTGGGGTTCAGGACCGTGACAAGCGCCAGATTCACTCCGTTTCCGGAGGCCCCTTTCTCAAGTAAGCACTTGGCTATCTCATACCCGCGCCCTGACAGCCAAGTGCCGACATCTTGGGGTCCGAATGCCCTCTGGAATATGACAGATGCATCTGTGGCTGTGACGTTAGACTCTAAAAGCTGGGCGAAGGCGGAAGCCTGCAACGTTCTCGCCGCGTCGATCAAGGTTTGGCAGCCATTCTCGACAGGCGACGCTCCGTTGGCGACCAGGAGTCGAATGAGTCTCTCTTCAGGCTCCTCTTCTTTCATTACTCGATTCAGCGCGGAATGTAGGGCATCCGGAACCGGCTTCCCGGCCCCGAAAATCCACTCCATCACGATGAACCTTGTGTCCCTGCTGAGATCCCAGCAAGCATCTATCGCGCGGGCCAGGGTGGAGGACGAGGGCTTTTGCTGGCATCCGCCCACATCGACGATGCCGAGAAGCACCTCGAGGCTCCCCAAGAACGCGCTCCTCGCTGCTTTATCTACCGCCTCGCCGGCGTTATAGTCGGGGCTGGCGCCGTACTCCAACAGGAGCTTGAGGAGGTCTTCCCCGCTATCGCCGAACCTGACGGCCGAGACGAGCTGGGCGTCCACCACCTCGCCGGCAACGCCCATCCGCAGGAGCAGGTTGAAGATCTCGGCGCGTTTCTTGAGATCGCCGACCTCGGTTGCGGCTTGGAATCCTCTCTGGAGCGTCTGCTGGCCGACCTTACCGTCGCCGGCAAGGAGCATCTTCAGCACATCGGCAGCCCCCGACCGGCAGGCTTCGACCACGGCCTGGCCGCCTTTGTGCTCCGCGTTGGCGCCGTTGTGTACGAGCATCTTGCCAAACTCCAGATCCCCATCGGCGGCCGCCGCAAGCAACGCATTCGATACGATGTCGCCTGCAGTGCCGGCTTTCAGCAGCCTACTGCAGCATAGACTACGCTGCTTTTTGTTCGTCCACTTGACCGCGCGCGAGAATCCATCATTGAGAGCGTCCACCGAGAAGCGCTTCTTCTGGAGGAGCAACTCTACGATATCCTGTCTCTCCTTCGTGATGGCTTCAGTTAGTACCTGACCGTCTTGGGTGTCTGCAAACGAGAGGAGAGTGTTGATGAGTGGGATGTCGTCGGTATGTGTCTGAACCGCGAAGACCAGGGCTCGGTTGGACTCGCTTGCTGGTATGCCGGCGTCTAAGATCTTCTGTGCGAAAATGAGACGATCCTTGGGGTCGCGTATATGGAGCGCCTGAGGCATCGCGAAGGCTAGCGAGTTTGGGCTGGGTCTTGCGGAAAACAAGATATCTACTAGTTGCATGTTCGCAGCGGCCACTGCTCTACCCAATGCCTCCGCATTGTCAGCATTGATGTCCGCTCCGTTCTCCAGCAACAATTTCAGCGAAGTAAAATCCCGGTCCGGTGGGCGTGTTTTGACTAGAATTTTGACTTCTTCGATAACTAGGCCGGTCATGATTTCTTTCGGTTTGGTCCGCCTTAGGATGACATCTAATTTTTTAGCCTTTAAGGGAGAAGACGGAAGTTGGCCGATAGCTTTGAGGCCAGTTCTCAGGCTTTCATTGCTCGGTTGTCCCATCTCAATAACCATATTGAGAATATCAGGATCAGGGTGTTGCACTGCATGAGCGACAGCGCTGCCTCCAGCGAAGTTCACGTCCGCATTCCCTTGGTGTAGCAGTGTCCCCAACAGCTGCTTATCCGTTGGCGTGCTTTGGATCGTCGTAATCACTGCTGCCGACACCTCGTTGCCCCCTTGTGCTGCACCGGCCCGCAACAGCAGAGTTATCATATGTAGCCTTACAGTCTCATCACTAACGTCCATTGCCTTCGGCATTGCCTTGGCAGCGACGTTGAATGTCGGTTTGCTGTTGAGGAGTTTTTCTAATAATGCGCAGTCATTATGCGCGATAGCCATAGTAATGCTGTGACCTCCGTTGAAATTGACATCAGCATTATAACGCAGGAAGAGGTGAATTAGCTTCTCATCACGGTTTGGCGGTTGTTCCTTTACCGCATTCTCGAGGGCAGAATGCAGTGATGCCCCTGAAAGCCCAGCCTTGAGAAACATCTCTGTTATCTGGTAGCGGTCGCCGGGCGGCAGATCTCGCGTGCCGGAAAACACTTGAGCAAGGATATCAGGAGAAGGGGGTTTACATGCCAGTATGATGCCGGCAACCGATGCGTTGACTTCCCTGACAGCGACATGCAGTGCCAGTCCACCTTTATAGTCCGTTGACGCAATCTCGTGCCGTTCAAAGATCGTAGTACGTGATACCTTTCTGAGGTTCTGGTCTCCAGTGGTCTTCGCGCCCGGAAAGAATGGTGACAGTAGTAGTCTTACCGCTTCGGCATCGCCTGCCTCTGCAGCGTCAACCAGCGCTTCGTCTAAGGGTGGACCAGATGCACCTTTGCGTAACAGCATATCAAGTAGTAAATATCTTTCTTCAAATCTCAACCTTTTCGGTAGCAACCGGACACATTCAGAAGCGTGCCGTGGGCTTAACGTGGATTTCCCGTTTAATAAGACTTTAACCAAGTCCACTTTGCCTTTCGAAACAGCTCTTCGGACGGCTATCGCATCTTCATATTCAAGCGATGCCCCGTAGGAGACGAGCAGATGAACCATGCCGAGGAAGCACGTTGCGCCTGCCTGAACAAGCGCCTGAGCAGTCGCATCTCCCTCGGCCCCTGCACATAGTAGAATCTCAGCCATAGAGATCTTCTCGTTTGGATTGATATTCTGGTAGTTCATGAGTTGCGCAAAGGCTTCGTTGATCCCCGGCTGCATTGGTGGCTTCTGGCCGAGAAGGATAGCGAGAGCGAGATCTTTACGTCCCAGCCCTATAGCGGCTTTCAGCGCCGCGGCGCCGTCGTGATTTCCGTCCGCCGTCGACTGACTGAGATGTGCTACGGTCTGGAGACACCCAGACCGTGCTGCCTCGACCATTGATTGCGAGACCCAAGAAGCGGGTGGCCGGCCATCCGAGGAAAGTACGAGCGCGACTAGATCCGGCCGACCGCCCGCAGCGCATGCTTCCCGAAACGCTTCCTGGCCATCCGCGGTTTGCGCTGCGCTTGCGCCGTACCTGATGAGTAGTTCGAGGATGCGCGCATTTTGATTGCGTATAGCAATCGGCAACGCAGTGTCTAAGCTCAGGGAATCGGCATAAGGCAGGAGCACCTCGACCATCTCGACATGCCCGTTCCACACCGCAGCCTGAAGGACTTGTCTTCGCTCCGCCAGGTCAAGGCTTTTTCTCCTGCTCAACAAGTTGGTCCGGCTTTTTTGCGGGGTAATAAGACTGCCACCGGCAAGGTTTAGTTTGGATATGAGGGCTTCGGCCACGCCTGGTGAGCCTTGGTTTGCAATGTGGTTCACCAGAGCCGAGTAGACCTCTTTGTGTTCCCACGCCCTCTTCTTCGTGGTGAAGGCGCGGGAGAGGCCGCCCTTTGACTTCTCGTTCTGCGATTCTATCATTCGCTGTCGCTTGAGTAGCTCTTCAGCGTACTGCTCATCATTGTTCGTTCGATACGAGCGTGGCTGGTCTGGCCTCGATAGAGGCAATATGGGGGCTTGGCCTGTAATACCCCATTCCGCGCCGAGCTGACCTAACCGGCCACGCCGGTCTAACTGAACGGGAAAGTGTTCCATCACACCAAGCGGATAACGCCGTAGAATAAAAACTGCGGCCTACAGTACCTCTCTTGACGGATCTGGTTATTGGCAGGTAAGAGGTCGGGTGAAGATGAAGAGTTACGGGAAAAGCAGTCCAGGAAGGCGTAAAGAGGAAGACACAGTTAACTCAACGTACGTCTTGAGAACGCCTTGAATCACCGAATTCGACCACATTGAACGGATGGTGGACCAAATACACGTAGACGATGCCTGTCGCACATGTCACAGCCTCGTCACGACCCAGCCCTGATTCGGGGGCTTGGACAATGTCACGGACTGCCGCCAACCATAAGGCTCTATGCATAGGAGTAAAACAAACGAGTGGGGAAGAGTCGGGTATTGGTGAGAAGGATATTAAATCAAACTGAGCAAGTGGCAGTACTGAGAACAGGATACCTGTGTGAAGCGAACGTATATCGGGTGGATTATTAAGAAAGAATCAACCAAGCCACGCCGGGTTGAGATGAAGTTGGTGGCCTTAGACCCTGAAAGGTTTCAGCGCTTCACGCACATTCTTGAGCTAGGATCGGATCTAACTAGGTACCTAGAAGCCACAGCAAACCTTGCAGGTCCCCGGCGCTTTGAACTCAAATAGAGTTGCCTGGATTCCCACCTAAAATCCAATAGGACGTCGGCTAGGGTAGCCGTTGGTTAGATCGGCAGATTGGACCAGTAGAAGTACGTACGGAGTATGAACTAAAGTTCCTTCTTCGTTTGCCGCGCCGGCTGAACGACGATCCTTGTGCACTGCCCCGTTTGTTCGGTATATACTGTGGTACCAACCTTCCTACATAGAAGATAGTCCACGAGGCTGATTGCGCAAGCCGTCGGAATATCTCCGGTATACTCTTCTTTCACATTCCCATTCCGAGAAAAAGAGTTGCAAAGACGCGTCCTGCGTGCGTAGGGCCCAGACCGCCAAGAAGCCATTTTACGCAAGCTCTTGGCAGAATCTTTCGCAAAGCTTACGAAGTACCTCGTATAGCGTGGTGCCGAACAAAGGTACGAAGTCATCATACCGGTGCCAGTTTTTCACCCAGGTATTATATATTTTCCCGATATCTCTTATGCCACATGGTCTGCACCTTGTGCCCTATTCATGGATAGCGCTCCTATCCAATCACTAACACTCCGACACAACTGACTACTGTCATTCTGTCCATTATATATGGGAACACTGCTAGTAAAACCCGTCGCTATAAGGCCAAGCTAGGGTTCAAAGCCTGCCCGATTCGTGCCGCCGTTACCATGTCCTTCATGATCTTGCCTTTTAAGCCTTTTTGCCTTTCAGGTTAGCCAACAACTCCGCTGGTGGGTCTTGGCGGTAGCCCTTAGGGTTGTTCGATACCCATCGCCAGAGATCCGAGCAAGCCTGCTCCATCGTGAACTCCGTCTTCCACTGCAGCTCCTCGTTCGCTCTCGTTGGGTTGGCAGTCAGATCCAACACGTCGCCCTGCCTGCGCTCTTTCACCTCATAAGGGAGGTCCTTGCCGACCACCTTGCTAAAGGCCTTGATGATCTCGAAAACCGTGCTTCCCCGGCCAGAACCCAAGTTCCACGCCTTGACACCGGGCTTGTTTTCTCGCAGGTAGTTCAGGGCAACCAGATGACCCCTGGCCAGATCAACAACGTGGATATAATCGCGAATCGCGGTACCGTCCCGAGAGGGATAATCTATTAATGTCGCGTTAGGAATCAATTCTGGGTCGTAGGCATGCAATCTCTGCTTACCGTCTCCAAACACCAGCAGCTTCTCTCTTTCGCCAGTCGCGACCTTGCCCAATAAGGGGAGCAGGTTGTAAGGGACGCCTTGAGGGTCCTCACCCATGATACCGCTAGGGTGAGCACCACAAGGGTTGAAGTACCGCAGGTTTGCGCCGTTCCATTGCTCAAACGGCTTGCCCTGCTTCTTCGCCTTTTGACGCTCTGCGGTAATGTAATCTTCAATGATCTGCTCGACGATGGCCTTCGTCCGCCCGTAGGTGTTCGTGGGGCCGATCGGGCAGTGCTCCGGGATGGGAATCATGTTCTCGAATCGCGTAGCGTCGCCGTAGACGGTGGCAGACGAAGAAAACACGATGTTGGTGACATTATGCCTGTCCATAGATCGCAGAAGGGCAATGGTACCTCCAACATTGACCCGGTAGTATTCGAGGGGAATCTCGCCGGATTCACCGACAGCCTAGTTGTACAACGTTAGACACTCACTCGGACTTCGAGTATACTACCAGATTGATAGATTAGAAGGCCGTCGTAACTAACCTTGAGGGCAGCAAAGTGGATGACGCTGTCGATGGCGGGATGCGCTTCGAAGATCTTGTCGAGATCCTCCTCCTTGGTAAGATCGGCCCTGTGGAAAGCTGGCCTCTTTCCGCAGATGAGCTCGATACGATCAAGGGCGACCTCGGACGAGTTGTAGAGGTTATCTACCACGATGACCTCATAGCCATGTTCGAGGAGAGCGAGGGTGGTGAACGACCCGATATATCCCGTACCACTGTGTAAGTCAGATGTTAGCCATCACCACCTGTCTTGCAAGGTTGACATTCAGGTCGAGATCTCGGCGATTGCGACGCCCGACGTCCACAACACGAGACTGAAGGTTGGGGAGTAGACTGCTCTTACCCAGTAACCAAGACAGTTCCAACCGCCATTGCAGGAGTCTTAAGTAATGACGATCCTTGCGATTACACAAGTCCAGTATACCGCCAAGTTGTACGCGTATGACGAGAAAAGGCGACGGCGTCTCTAAGGGTCTATAACTGGGATTTTCATGGACAGCCAAGATAGAGGGGGTTAGGAACTTTAAGCCGCCGCAAGTGCAAAAACCTTGAAGGATTCGCACCTTGGAACTGAAATTGGAGGGGTTGAGGGGTTATTGATTGCTGTATTGGGATTTGTCCAACTGTACGTGGCCGCCGGCCGCCGTTAGCCTATGGGAAGCTGCAGATACTTGCCCCTCTACTCCACTTGAGGAGCCTGTCCCCGCCCCCCCGTCCCCCTTGACTTAAAGTAGTTATTGCGATTGCGTACTTTACTACGTAACTGCCCCTCGATTTCGCCCTAACCCCGTACAGCAGCAACGCAACAGCGCGGGCATGCAAAGCTTATCTACCTCCAGTCCACATTTCTTATTCTAGCACCGAAGTCTGCAAATTAGAACGGAACAATGTAGCGATGATGTCGTTTGGGTTGGAATTTATGAATATACTTAAGTAACTAGATAACAAGGGGGTTTGGATGCTTGATCTACGAAATAGGTAATGCTAGTAGATCTCCGCAGCAGCCAAGCTTGTCCTATCGACCAATTTGCTTTTCATTCGCATTTGTGTAATGATGGCGGCCGGCCACAAGCTGTCTATCACATCACCTTCACCGCCCATCAAGCTTTTGCGTCGATCCTCTTTTGATTGTACGTAGCAGTTGGGTCGTTTGACAGGGCCGACTGCTTGGGAGACATCCCACACTTATCCAAATAAAGAAGGAAACGGATATAGATGAACTTGTGGCGCAGGATAGCCACAGCCACAGGTGACCTTTTGCCAGCCTCACCTGTCTTCAAGGTACTACTTATGTACACACGTACAGCTGTCTTGGTCACATGTGTACGCGACGGCGACGCGATCAGCTTGCTATGAAAGTGATGATGATGAATTAATTTGCCCGATGGTGTTGAGAGTTCGCATTCCTGACCAAACACAAGTCTGTCTATCTAGAGCTTCTTAACACAGGCTTAGAATTATTATGTCTGAAAAGAGCAAAAGAGCCGACATTCCAGACATTTCTTTAGTCGGTTCATTGGGCCAACAACTCATCATTCCTCTTTCATCACCGCATCCATGTTCATGTCGCAAAACCCGTCTTCGGAAAGTACCCGTTAATTCGTACCGATCCAAACCATCTCGGGACCGCATGCCACACGGAGCCTTTGTGCTCTTACCGAGTCCGGTGAATATTATCATTCATCGTGGACTTACAAAAGCCATAATAGCATTTGGGGCCAAACGCATTCATCTTGAATATCCAATGCGGACTCCTCTTCATTGAAGCACTCATCTACCCAATCCGCCCTTCAGATCGGCTTTCTCCTTTTTGTCGAGGTCTTTTATCGCGGGACTTGCTGTCGATGTCACTTGACAGATATTGTCTGGACACTCGATTCGTCACGCTTTATTCGTGACCTGATGTAGCATCACTCTCAGGATTCGGGATTAAGTATGTTTTTGATCACGCCTCTCGCATCTGGACGACCGACTACTTTTCTCTTCCAAACTAAATAATTATTCCCTTTCCCATTACCCTGTTTACGGGCACGTTCAGACAACTCATCCTGGCACCCCAGTATTATCGGCCTTGTCTTTTTTGCACTTTCTTTTCTCTCACCCGCACTCGCACATTACCCTGTACCGTCAGCTAATACCCATTCCCAGGCTCTTCATCCGCGTATCTTGTTCACTACAACAGCACGGTCGCATAGTATATATTCTCGGCCATGGCGCTTGAAGGTTTTAGACATAGGGTCACGAGGTCGCAGGCTCAGGCTGCAAAGGCCTATAGAGAGCCTCCTGCGGCAGATTTACCCGGCCTGTTCCCTGTACACGATGGATCTTACGGTGTTAACACTCTTATCAACCTCGACTCCTCCTCGAAAAGGGGTAGGGGTACCAGGAATGCTGGGCTTGCTAATGAGTCGGATGAAGACCGGCTGTTCATGAGACGAGTTCATGGTAAGGATGGCAAGCGGTCCGATATGAAAAGCAATATCAGAAAGGCCATAAACCAGACCATAAAGAACGCCGAGAAAGACCACAATCCCCATCCGGGTGTGCTCAACCCAGATGAACAGCCTGCTGGACAGCCCGCTGGACAACCCGCCGGACAACCCGCCGGACAACCTGCTGGACAGCCCGCTGGACAACCCGCCGGACAGCGGGCTGATACCCCTAATACCGGAAACGCACAACCCGTCGATACGCCAAAAGCCGAAAACACACGGCGCGCCAATACGTCAAATATTGGAAATACGACAAATGGTAACGAAAGGTCAAATGGCCTCCCTCAAATCCATCCATCGTACGGTTCAGATAAGACTCCTCTACAACCCCAAGCGCCACATCTTCCCAGGTACAACGGGCCTATTTCGCCCGTTTCCGGGTCAACCCGAGATCTCTTCGCCCGAAACCCACCATACACGCGGCCGGAGCTGCGTGCCCAAGGCCAGTACGACATCGTCAACAACCGGCACCCATCTGATCCCCCCATCGAGCGTGCACCACCTCCGTACGGGATGCCCACCGGACGCGGCTCGTCTGTTCCTTATTCCTCGCCTTCACGGCCGGACACCTCTCGAAGTTTCAATACCGAGAGCGGGCTGTTTGGGAGCGCAACTTTGCAAACGCCTAAGCCCGACCCAGGTGCACCGAACCCGCTGACCGGTTGGACTCCAGATGACGAACTGAACTTCAGATTAACAGGCCGCCTACCTTCCCACGAATCCGTCGCCTCTGGGATGCGAGACGCTTCGCCGGACCAGCTGCCGTACGGCCCACTTCCCCTGTTTTTACGTCCTGCGGCCCATTTCGGCGACAACGGGAAGGAATCGGGCGGAGCCCCTAAGAATGCCAACACACTTCAACTCGGCAGCAAGAATCCCCTCAGGCAATCTAAAAAAAATAGAAATGAACAGAACTCAGACAATCAGCCTGTCAATAACAACGCGAGTTCACAACAGCCAAGAAGTGATCCCAACCAGGCAAATCCGGACGCGAACAGAAGACAGCAGCCCGCTTTGGAGGAATCAAATAACATCCCTCCGGATAACCCTGTGGTGAAAAATCCACAGCCGCCAGTCCCGGAACCTGCGAACAATAGAGACCCGCCTAACAGGAGGTCGCCCAATGAAAATAGGGCGAACCAAAATGTACCGCCAGCTCTAAGCACAGCTGGGCTGACCGCAGACGAGCTACGGCAGATACAGGAGATGATTCGAGATATGCGACCCCGGCGACGAAGCAACCGGCACGCACCACAGCCTCTTCCGGCGTTATCTCTCGCTACGCTGAGCGCTGCTGAAATCGACGCGACTAAAGCCATGGTGGCTGGCATGGGAAGGGATCAGGCGACCGTCCAGAAAATCATGGAGAGCCTGAACACGGCGGAGCGACGTCCCAGCTCTAACAGCTCGGGGAGTCGTCCTGGGCCTCCGAAATCTCAGAACGCGCCTCGTCCGGACCCTCGTGTACAGAATAGGGAAGCTCTATATCCGGATTTGCCGCCCGCTGACGGTAATGGCAATGTCCCCCCTGCTCCACCTAATCACCGACCCCTTCACAATGACCCCCCTCGTCCACCTCCTCCCGACCGCGATGTCCCGCCTGTCCCACTTCAGGGGCGTATGCATTTGATCACCCAAATATGGCAAACCTCGGCTCATTCGTTCTTCCGGTGGGTATGGAAAGCTCTGACGGCGGCCTCAATCATGTTCATCATGTGGACATTCTTTGGCGTCTTGACCAAAATGTCCAAAGGGGAGTCGCTCCAGTGGTACGGCATATCCTACCCGAAAGCAAATATCGTCCAATTGCTGCCGGACTCTTCTGGCCTCGTCGATGCGCTAGCGTCTCCTAGGAAATTCTTATCTAGAGATGAGTGGAAGTTCGTATGGGGCGAATCGGACGCCGGTGCCTGGCGAAAGGGCGGGTCGGCAGATGGGAAGCTACTCGATGACGTCCAGAAACACATTCCAAAGGTGGTCCATGTGGAAAAAGATAAGAATGGGAAGTTCAAAATCTCCCAGGACTTCTGGCATGCGCTGAAAGGACTAATCAAGTCGGACGAGGACCTTTTCAAGGGGTGCAAGGGGTGTGAAATTGACGAAGAGCAGTTGCGCGTGATCAAGTCGCGCTTGGAGAGCGAGGGTTTGCTTGTAACTGGCTCCAAGAATAAAAGCAAGGACGGAGTCTCTACCAAGGATGTCGAACGTATTGTCGACAAATCGGTTGCGCGGTCATGGGGAGACTGGTTGGAGCGTAACCAAGAAGAGCTCAGGAAGACCGGCGATGGCATTAGCAGAGACGAATTCATGAGACTGTTGCGCGAAGAGATCAAGCCCTATCAATCGGAGGTCCGGCAGGAGTTAGAGGGCATGGATGAGCGAATCAAGGGAATCGTGCAGGAACTGACCAAGCTCCGAGACTCATCTTCCACGCCCAGCGGGATGACCAAGCCGGAGATAGAAGCACTCGTGAAAGCCACCGTGAAGAAGGTGGTGAATAAAGCAAAACTGGACGCTGCCGTGAACGGCCAGATCAAGGGTCACGCGTCAGACGTTGTGTTCAACCAAGTCAACTTCTTCGGCATCGGTTCCGGGGCGCTCATCGACTCGGACCACTCCTCGCCGCCCTGGAAGCCGCCCAAGAACCAATTCAAGTCAAAGAAGTGGATGGACAAGGACGGCTACAAGCCACGGCCGCGGACGTCTGCGCTGTCCGCCTGGAGCGAAGAAGGGGACTGTTTCTGCGCGGGCCCCGACAGCAAGACCGGTGGTGCCGGCCCGAACAGCATCGCGGTGATAATCAGCCGCAACATCATCCCACAACACCTGGTGGTGGAGCACATACTACCTGGCGCGACCCTGGACCCGGGCGCCATGCCGAAGGACATCGAGGTCTGGGCGTATATCGAGGACGTGACGCTGCGCAAGGAGGTAGCGGCTTTCTCGGAGGCGCAGTTCCCCAACACGCCCCGCGAGGTGGCCCTTAACGAGGGCTACGTCAAGGTCGGCCACTTCCTCTACGAGAACAAGGACTACGGCGACGGCGTCCAGGTCTTCAAGATGAGTGACCGGCTCACCGAGATCGGCGCCATCACCAGCCAGCTTGTCGTGCGGGCCGTCAGCAACTACGGCGCCGACCACACCTGTTTCTACCGTCTGAGGATGTACGGCGATGTAGTGGAGCGGGAGGAAAACCCGCAGTACGCGAGCACGAGGTGGTTCTAAGCCTGATCTAGGAAGAGGCTGGCCGGACCGGGAGAGCGGGTGGGCCCAGACACTACGCCAAGGTGAAGGTGAGGAGGGGGGAGAGAGGGTTGGGCAAGAGCATCGGTCATATTTTTCGTATTCATGATAGTATTAGATCCCGGTCGGCTATGGAAACGAAGGCAGGTCAGGCAGGTCAGCAAGGGGGTCCGGCAAGCGAGGAGGCTGTAGTATAACTGGAGTTGAGCGACTGTCTGTCGAGCGGGCCATGGAGTTCTAGGGAAGATACCATTTCGCTGTAGCCTACTTATCCAAGCTGCTTTTCCCACCCGATGTTGCCGTTCCAGATATGATATATCCGAGTTTCAGTCTGTTCGTAGGCGAGACTAATGATGCGGCACCTGGTCTGCCTATGCGAAATATCCCTAACTCCCACCGACGTACTTGGTATACGAGTCTTGCTTGATGGAAAGCCCTTATTATTGAATAGGTGAGTCCGCCCATGGGACTAGCGGGGCCAGTCGAGTTAGTGGATTAGTTATGCACTTAAGCTATTTGGCGACGTACCTGTTAATGTGGGGATGAGCTGGCTTTGCACGGAATAGTTTCCGGTATCAGTGACTGACTGATAAGCGCATATCCTAAAAATTTCCTGAAAGCATTCAGAGAGGTCGTCGTGTATCGCGCGCTGATTGGCATCGCTATCGCATCACCCGTCGCATCCCCGCAACAAGACGACCACGCATATCGAAGGGCCTGTTGCGATGCCTTCCCGTGCAAACGGACACGCGTCGCAGAAACCGCCCAAATTCAAGGAAGCCAAGTCACTCAAGAGGAAGAGGGAGCAGGAGGATCTCCAGAAGCTTCAGAATGCCGTGGACGAATTCGTACGTGGGGGTTGCTTTTCTTGCTAAGAGCAGGGATGCTAACCGCATCCCCTTGTTGTAGGACCTCAAATCAAATGTGACCAAATTCTCGGAACTTCCCCTGGCCGCACTGACCGCTTCGGGCCTCGGGGCGTCGCATTTCGAAAGTCTAACCGACATCCAAGCCAAAGCCATACCCCTCGCGCTCAAGGGACGGGATGTCCTCGCGGCCGCGAAGACCGGCAGCGGGAAGACGCTGGCGTTCCTCGTCCCCGTCCTCGAGAAGCTGTACCGCGCGCGGTTCACCGAGTACGACGGGCTCGGCGCGCTCATCGTGTCGCCGACGCGCGAGCTCGCCGTCCAGATCTTCGAGGTGCTGCGCAAGATAGGCCGCCACCACACCTTCTCGGCCGGCCTCGTCATCGGCGGCAAGAGCCTCAAGGAGGAGGCCGAGCGTCTGGGGAGGATGAACATACTCGTCTGCACGCCCGGGCGCATCCTGCAGCACTTCGACCAGACGGCGGGTCTGAATGTGGATGATCTGCAGATACTGGTGCTCGACGAAGCTGACCGCATCATGGATATGGGGTTCCAGTCGACCATGGACGCGATTGTCGAACATCTACCCAAGACGCGACAGACGCTACTGTTCAGTGCTACGCAGAGCAAGAAGGTCTCGGACCTGGCCAGATTAAGTCTGAAGGACCCCGAATATGTAGACGTGCACGAGGCCGCAGAGACGGCAACGCCCTCTACGCTCAGCCAACATTATCTTATCACGCCTCTACCAGATAAATTAAATACCCTTTACGGATTCATCAAATCGAACCTCAAGAGCAAAATGATCGTGTTCCTTTCCTCCGGCAAGCAGGTCCGGTTCGCCTACGAGAGCTTACGGCATCTTCAACCTGGTATCCCTCTACTGCATTTGCATGGGCGGCAGAAACAAGTGGCACGGCTCGAGATCACGTCCCGCTTTACGGCAGCGAAACATGCCTGTTTATTTGCCACGGACGTGGTAGCACGCGGCGTCGACTTTCCGGCCGTGGACTGGATTTGCCAAGTAGACTGCCCAGAAGACGTAGACACGTACATACATCGCGTAGGCCGAACAGCACGATACGATAGGGACGGGAAGGCGGTGCTCTTTCTAGACCCTAGCGAAGAGGCGATGGTTAAGCGTCTGGAACAAAGGAAGATACCGGTACAGAAGGTCAACGTGCGGGAACAGAAAAAGAAGAGCATCCAGGACCAGATCCAGAACATGTGCTTCAAGGACCCAAATTTAAAGTACCTTGCGCAGAAGGCCTTTGTCAGTTACGTGCGGTCGATCCACCTACAGAAGGACAAGGAAGTATTCAACCTCAGCAAGCTGGACCTCGACGCGTACGCGGCGAGCCTGGGCCTGCCCGGAACGCCACAGATCAAGTTCCAGAAGGGCGAGGACGCCAAGAAGCTGAAGAACGCGCCACGGGCCCTGCTCTCGAGCGACTCGGAGTCCGAGTTCGACGAGAACGGCAACCGGAAGCGCAGCAAGAAGAAGAAGGGCGAGGTCCGGACCAAGTACGACCGGATGTTCGAGCGGGTGAACCAGGACGTGCTCACCAGTCACTACACCAAGATGGTCGGGGAGGACGCGCAAGCCGAGAAAGAAGAAGACGACGACGACTTCCTGCCGGTAAAGCGGGTGCTGCAGGGCGACGAACTCGACGCGGCGGCACGGGGCGGGCAGCTGGCGCCGGGCACCAAGATCATCGAGGGCCTCGGCGGCGACGAGCCGTTCGTGGTGGACTCGAAGCGGCGCGAGAAGCTGCTAAAATCGAAGAAGGCGATGCTGAGGTTCAAAGGCAAGGGCGACAAGGTGGTGTTCGACGACGAAGGGAACGCGCACCACCCGTACCGCATCCGGAACGAGGCCGAGTTCCTAGGCGAGGGCGACGCCGATGCCCTGCGCCGCGCCTTCGTCGAGGGGGAGGCCGCCCGCGTCCGCGACGCCGACGCCGAGGACAAGATGCGCGCCAAGGAGCGCATCCGCGAGAAGAGGGAGAGGCGCAAGGCCCGGGAGAGGGAGGAGATGGGTCTCCCTGCTGCCGAAAAGGGCCCGCAGCTTGAGGGCCCCGAGGATGGCGAGGATCCCCTCGCTCTCTTGGCCTCGCTGCCTGTGGCGGGTGCGAAGAGCGGCGGGGGTGAGGATGGCGATGACGATGACGAGGAGGTGAAAGAAGAGCGGAGGCCGAGGAAGAAGGCGAAGAAGTGGTTCGAGGCCGATGAGGACGAGGACGGAGAGGATAGGGAGGAGAGGAAGAAGAAGAAGAAGGAGAAGGGCGAAAGGAAGGTCATCGAAGTTGCGGGCGAGCCGGATACCCTGGAAGATCTCGAGGCGGTCGCCGCTGGTCTGCTGGAAGATTGAGGTTATGCCCGAGAGAGGTCGATATAATGGCATGTCCGTGTATAAGATGGACACTCTTGACGGTTGTCACGCATAGAAGATTTAAATGGCCGGAAAAATACATGAGTTCAAGACATTTCCGGGCTATCTGACTTACAGCGATGATAATCAGTACGCTAAAAATATGTTCTACGCCGATGAAGATACGGGGAGTCACACCTGTCCCTTCTCATGGTTGCAGACAATTTCAAAATGAAGTTATACGAACCATCGAATAGCCAGGCAGCTGCCAGGTTCGTGACCCGAGTTGACTGTGCCGGTGCTATGTAGCGTTAGGGTAGGTACCCAGTACAGTAAGACGGGGACACATAGAGGAAGGCCAGCCCGGAGAACTGCCTAGAAGTATAGCCAAGAACCGAAACACCCGCCATTGGAAGCTTATCTATCAGCAGCACCTATCAGTATTAAGAGTGCGCCCCGCCATTACTTACTATATACATACACGGGCATTACCTGCATATAACGGTCTCCAACTTCAACGCCAATAGACGAAGAGACGGTTAGCTCAGCCCCATGCATATATCTGTTACATATACATATATATAGACGCACATACGATATTCCCATGTATAAATAGGCCGAATCGTTATCAGAACTGCGTCGCCCTCGTGCCTTCCTCTCCTTTGGCCGATCGACCGGCCGACTGACTGGCCCGCCCCGCGATCCCATGGCAAGTGACATCATATAAGAGAGAGCGACAGAGTAACTAACCTACCTACCCTACCCGGAGCCCGGAGCCATCATCGCCACTACTGCTTAGCGTTCAGCAGTCACCACCACTCTCGACACCGACGACCACGACCACGGCCACGAAGAGATGCCAGCAGCAACAGCGGCCACGCCTCCTCCGGCGCCCGATGCCCCGCCGCTGCAGACCAACGTCAAAGTCAACGGCGCCGGCGCAGGTGAAGGTGAGGGCGGAGGTACGGGGAGCCTGGAGGCGCTGTGTCGCGAGCTGAAAGCCAAGGTCGACGGGTTCCTGGCGCGCGAGACCGACGACCCGGTCCTCCGGTCCACGCAGGCGCAGGTGCGCGTCGGGCTCGGGGTTGTCGATGAGGCGCTTCGGAGGTATAGGTGCGTAGTTTCTTTGCGGTCTCTGGGTTTTTCTAGGTGTGTGGGAGGGGAGAGGGTGGAGAAAGAAACTCACAGAATGAGAGGAGGGGCGCGAAGCTGCCTGGATAGGAGGGTTATGGATGGGTATGGCATTGGCCTGGGATGAGTCGATTGGGTTAAAGAATGTGAGCGAGCGTGTTGTTGGCTGTTGGCTGACTATAAGCGCGAGAGCAGGCCCGTGGAGCTGTCGCTCTCGTACAATGGCGGCAAGGACTGCCTCGTCCTACTGATATTGATACTCGCGGCGCTGCCGTCGCGTTTCCCGCCTTCGTCTCCCACCTCGTCTACCTCCAGCGCCACTCCGGACACGACGACAGCAGCGAGCACTAGCAACTGCGACAGCACCACCGCCAGGACTGCCGATACCGATTCTTCCACGCCCAACAACGACGCCTCTTCCTCTCCTTCTCCTTCTCCTCCTCCTAAAACCGCAGCAGCAGCAGGCCCCGAAAAATTCCCGACGTCCTTCCAGGCGCTCTACATCCGCCCGCCGTCGCCGTTCCCAGAGGTCGACGCCTTCGTGGCGTCGAGCGCGGCGCGGTACCGGCTGGACCTGACGACGAGCGACCGCCCCATGAAGGCGGCGCTGACCGAGTACCTGGGGGCGTCGGGGCCGGGGCGCGCGGTGCGTGCCGTCTTCGTCGGCACCCGCCGCACCGACCCGCACGGCGCGGCCCTCTCCCACTTTGACGAAACGGACCACGACTGGCCGCGGTTCATGCGCATCCATCCTGTTATCGACTGGCATTATCGCGAAGTTTGGGGGGTGAGTGGTTTTCTTTCTTCTCCTACCTTCCCGCTCCAGTTCTTCTTCGGTTTCTCCGTTTGGTCGTATATAAGGGCTGGCTCGCTGACTAGGAGGCATCACGGACGAACAGTTCATCCGCGCTCTAGAGATCCCGTACTGTCCGCTCTACGACAAGGGGTACACGTCGCTCGGCGGCACCGACGACACGCACCCCAACCCGGCGCTGAAGAAGGACGAGAGGAAGGTCGGGGACGGGGACCAGAGGTTCAGGCCGGCCTACGAGCTGATGGAGGACGAAGAAGAGAGGTTGGGCAGGGATCGGTAACCCCATCGGGTGGAGGGTGAATGAAGGGATCGGAATGGAGATTTAGAACCGGGCTTTGTGTACTGATGGCACACCCGGGTTGGATATCAAAATATGCATAGACGATAGAGATTCGAGGTGGGCGTTTTCCATTTGTGAAACACCAGAAATCACAAAATGTACCACTCGTACGAAACCGCAGGCTATGTCGGAGTTTTGGGGATCATTTGTTTAAAGCGCTCAGATAGACTACTACGGCGTATTAGACGAACTAGTTGGGTCCATGTCGGTGTGGATTGACGAGAGTGTTAATATGCGCCAGAATGCGACAAGACAGGCGCAGTCGAAACGCCAAAACTCAAATTCGGCTGGCACCTTTAAGGACTCGATGCCACGGAGGGGCATGAGAAAGGAACTCGTGACTAACGGGTATGTAACCAAGAATTACGGCTACTTAAATTACATGTTCACATACCTAGCAGTCTGGCATTCCTTAAATCCCCATCCATCGGAACGTCAATCGCAGCCCTATTTCTCACTTCTGTTTCCAGGTTGTCCTGATGCAGACCATCGATCATATTCCTGTTACTCATTTTGTCATTCGCTGGCGTTTGGTCCATCTCAGAACCAAGGCGCGAACTAAGTCAGTGGCATAGGGAGAGGGGTGCACCTCAACCGTAAAGTTGAATGGACGACTATCAAATATAATATACCTTTTTAAAATACAGCGGAACGGCCACTAGATGATCGCGGCTCTGGGGATACTAATCCCTTCGCTATATAGACGCAGTTACCAGAAAATCCCCCGGAGGCCGCCTCGGTTCCCCTGGTTCCCATTCTTGGGGGGTATCACATCTCCAAACCGACCTAGAATCTGGCCCTACACATAAAATTACTCAAAAGTTCTCTAAAGGCGAGCGCGCTCCTGCACAGTAGTCGCCTCCTCGGCGATCATCTCCGCCGCCCTCTCGGCGACACCCAGCACGGTCACCATGGGGTTGATGGTCGGGATGGTAGGGAAGATGCCGGCGTCGACGATGCGCAGGTTCTTGAAGCCCCTCACGCGCAGCTTCTCGTCGACGACGGCCAGGTCGTCGCTCTTCGTGTCGCCCATCCGCGTCGTACCGCAGGGGTGGTAGACGGTGTGGGCCGCCTTGCGGGCGTAGAGGCTCAGGTCCTCGTCCGTCTGCACCTGGGGGCCCGGGGCGATCTCCGCCTTGATCCAGTCCTTGAAGGGCGCCTGCTGCGCCACCTTGCGCGCCGCCTTCATGCCGAACACGAGCGTCGCCGCGTCGTAGCCCTCGGGGTCCGTGAAGTACCGGAAGTCGAGCGCCGGCTTGACCTCGGGGTCCGCCGACGTCAGGTACAGGCGGCCGCGCGAGCGGGGGCGCGGGATGTTCGGCGTCATGCAGAACGCGTAGCCCGCCTTGATGTCCGGGTACCCCAGCCGCAGCGTGTTAAGCGTGAACGGGATCTGGTAGCAGTGCATCATGACGTCCGCGATGTCGCCGTCCGAGATGCCCTGCGGGTTCGCCGCCGACTTCTTGGCGCCGGCGCCAGGCGGCTCGCGCCGCAGGAAGATGCCCGCGTCAGAGTCCATGGTGGTCTGGTTCTCCGGGACCGGCTTGTTCAGCTCCCACATGATGATGCTCTCGGGGTGGTCCTGTAGGTTTTCGCCCACGCCGGGAATATCTCGGACGACCGGAATGCCGACGGACGACAGTTGTTCCTTCGGTCCGATACCCGAGAGCAGCATTAGGCGAGGCGTGTCTACCGCGCCGGCGGCCAGGATAGTCTCGGTCCTGGCCTTCACCGTCCTCTTAGAACCGTCTTGGAGAGTGACGTCGATGCTGTTGACACTGTCTCCCTCGGCGTTGATCTTGGATACCCAGGCATTGGTGAGGATCGTCAAGTTCGGTCGCTTCTCATCCCCTCTCAGGATGGGGTGGATATACGCCACCGACGCGCTCGATCGCCTTCCGTCGTCCGGGTTGTAGCTGACGGAGAAGAAGCCGACGCCCTGCTTCAGGGAGCCGGTCTCCTGGATGTGCCTGTTAAAGTCGTGCAGGACGGGAATGTTCAGCGCCGAGCTGCACGAGTCGACCCAGTCCTTGCAGATCTGATTCCGGTGTCTCGAGTGCACGGGCTGGATGGTGTTCTTCAGCCGCGTCAGCACCCTCATGAACATGGGGAAAGTCCAGCCCTTGGCGCCGAGCGACTCCCAGATCTTGAGGTCGTACTCGAACGGCTTGAACGAGATCAAGGTGTTGTGCGAGGAGCAGCCGCCCAATACCTTGGCCCGGGAGTGTCGAATGTACGAGTTGCCTACACGAACGAAGTTAAGCATTTCAAGTTACAGCGGGCTTTGGTCATTCAGGCTTAAGCCAGGCTTACCCATGGGCTGTTCGGTCGTGCCGTAGTCGAAGTCCAGCTCACCTCCGAGCAACTTCAGCCACTCCCGCAGGTTGAGAACGCGGTCGTCCATGTAGTCGCTGGGACCAGCCTCGATTATGAGGACGTTCTTGTGAGGCAAGTACTCAGCTAGCCTCGCAGCGAGTACGCAACCAGCTGTGCCTCCGCCGACTATTACATAGTCGTACTTGCCGGCATCCGACTCTGGGAGCTGAACGGTCGTCATATTGATTGGTTACGAAGCGGTTGAGCAGTTTGATCTCTCTGGGAGAATTACAGAACCACGGAATTCACTTGAATAACAGGTTTATGGTTTTGTGCTGGTAGAGATAGGATCAAAAATGCTCGATGACCCTCAGAGATTTTGAAGGCGAGTTGACGTGCTCAGTTAAACTCGAGGCTAATAGGGCAACCGGCCGATCAAGGGTCCTCCGCCAAGCCGCTATATAGTGCGGGCACTGTCCAGACTTACAGCGGTGTCCCACAAATCCTTAGAATCGGGATGGCCGGCTCGGAGCCCAGCGTATGGGATTATCCCGGGGTCATATGCAAGGCGGTGAAAAGCAGCAGGCTCAGTGTTTCGACCGCGTATCACGAAGTACTACTTACACACACCGTTCCCACCTCCCCCGCATTCCTTACGAGGCCAGCAGGTTACCCTGTGTGTGGTTGCATAGGTGGTAATTAGACATGTACGACTGATATCAAACTACGCCGAGTAGGTCTACGCTAGCACGAAGAATGGCCGGCATCGCGCTCTGTTGGCAGACTAAACATTACCTAAAAGATTGCCCAGGCCAATCATAGGCTTGGGTAACAGCCTCTATAAAGACGAAAGGCTTCTCAGCCTCCTCCTTTTTATGTAACGCACGGCCGGGGCTGGAGACGCTATATTCATCCACTATTCTCCACAGAGCCGGCACTTCGCACGGATCACCGTGTCCACATATTCCTGCATATCCAATCATTGAACAGGATAACTCCAACTGCTCGTACTGTACAACGTCAACTAAGGATGCTAGCGCTATAACACCAGACTCACTTACAACACTGTTTCGAATTAAACAAAACACCCGGAGTGCTGCGTCTGAATCGCTTCGGTAAATCTCGTACTGAGGAGGCGACATCGAAATAGACGTCCTAAATTAGGATACTCGGCTAAATAGCAAAAGGTTCTTGGTGTGGCTTGGAAGAGATCGGCTTCACTGTACCCAGCACCATGTCAAGTCGCGAAGCAGACCGCCATACATTCCACTCCGGGAAACCGCAGCCATCCGGGGACTCGCCTGGTCACATAGACTCCGTCGACCCATCGACTGGGATCCCAGTTTGTAAAGTACACACTTCTTCACACCAGTCGATCGATGCGGCAGTCAAATCCGCCCAGGAGGCATTCCCGTCGTGGTCGAGTAAGCCACCGGTAGAACGGGCACGCATTCTGCAAAAGGCCGTCGCGCTCCTGCGCGAGCGCAATGACGACCTCGCGCGGATCGAGACGCTCGATACTGGCAAGCCCTTCTCCGAGACGTCGACGGTGGACATCGTCACGGGCGCTGATGTGCTAGAGTACTTCGCCAACCTGGTGGCCAGCGGCGGCCTGAACGGCGAATCCTTCAAACTCCGGCCGAGCGCCATGGTCTACACGTCCAAGGAGCCGCTCGGCGTTTGCGCCGGCATCGGCGCCTGGAACTACCCCATCCAAATCGCTCTGTGGAAGTCGGCCCCCTGCCTCGCCGCCGGGAACTGCATGGTCTACAAGCCCAGCGAATTTACGCCACTTCACGCCGAGTATCTGGCGGGCGTATACCGCAAGGCCGGGCTGCCCGACGGCGTCTTCAACGTTGTGTACGGTGCCGGTGACGTCGGCGCGTACCTCACGGCCCACCCGGCCATCGCGAAGGTCAGCTTCACGGGCCAGGTCAGCACCGGCAAGAAGGTCGCGGGCGCCGCGGCGGGCGGCATGAAGTATGTGACCATGGAGCTCGGTGGCAAGAGCCCGCTGATCGTGCTGCCCGACGCGCGCGTCGACCAGGCGGTCGACGTCGCCATGTTGGCCAACTTCTTCAGCACGGGCCAGGTATGCACCAACGGCACGCGGGTCTTCGTGCCGCGCGCCATGAAGACAGAGTTCGAGCGCGTGCTTCTCGACAAGATACAGTACGTGCGTCCCGGCGACCTGTTCGACCCCGCCACCAACTTCGGGCCCCTCAACAGCGCCGCCCACCGTGAAAAGGTCCTGGGCTACATCCGCCGCGGCCGCGACGAGGATAAGGCGACGCTGCTGTGCGGCGGACCCGAGCCGCCCGCGGACCTGCCCGAGCGCCTGCGGAGCGGCTACTGGGTCCGCCCCACGGTGTTCACGGACTGCACGGACGACATGGTCATCGTCAAGGAGGAGATCTTCGGCCCCGTCATGTGCATCCTAACCTACGACGGCTCCTCGGTCGACGAGGCGGTGGCGCGCGCCAACGCCACAGAGCTCGGACTCGCCGCCGGCGTCGTCGGCCGCGACGTCGACCTGTGCCACACCGTCGTCGCCCGTCTCGAGGCCGGCATCACCTGGGTCAACACCTGGGGCGAGAGCCCCGCCGAGATGGCCGTCGGCGGCTGGAAGCAGAGCGGCCTCGGCGTCGAGAACGGAAGGCGCGGCCTCGAGGCCTGGGTCAGGAATAAGAGCACACTCGTCGAGATGACGGGGAGCGTGCCTACTGTTTTCGCGAAGTTGTGAGTTAAGCGGATGAGTGGGTTTAGGAAGGGAGGGGGTGGTGGAAGGTGTTGTGCGATGGAGTAGGCGTGGTATAATTCCGCGCATAATAATCAAGAGACGATTAGTGAAACTCGAGACGAAAAAGCGATGTTTAGAGGCGTTACCTCTAACTGTCCTATCTGAGGGAGACATGCGACCCGTAAATCTTATAAACCTCTCAACGCCGAAAGAGACCACAAATCATAAAGCCACCGCCGCACAGTTTTGACCACAAACAGGAGCACCTGAATAAACTCTGATAATCCGCCGTCGACCATCTAATCCCATTTGGTATAACAATCTCGCAAGGTCAGGTTCAAGTCTAGAGTAGGCTCGGTCACTAGAACAGTAATCATATACATATCGCGCGGTCGTATCAATGAACTTACAAAAAGAAAGGATCCGGGGTCCATCCCCGGGGAAACCTAGACAAATAATTTCGGACCAAGTGTCGCGCCAATGTGGAAGCTTCTAGTTACGGGCTATACAGGGGCTTTACAGGGGTTGTTAGGTGTATATATAGGGCACTTTTCCTCCCACATATTGGGAAAGGGCAGACGTTAGTGGTCTAATATACTGCTACCCACCTGCGAGACTGCTGCTTCTAGCCTTTCACGCTTGTTGTAGGATATCCTGACACCAAGACCCGAAGTTCCTGGGAGAGCTCTAACAAATGCTCTTTCGCCGTCTTGGATCCAAGCTTAACTTCACGACAACCTACCATGCTTAGGCTAGCGGACAAGACGAAAAGAAGGATCAAGGTTTCCAAATATAACATCAGATATCACCTCCACGGGAAATGGTCTCAAAAGAGAGTTGGTGACCTTGCCTACGGGCTAAATTTCCCAGGACACCGGAAAATATATAAGTACGCCCGATTCAGACGGAGCCTTACCGTACCAACATGGCAAGGTCCGCCTGCATACTATGCTCGAGCTGACTAGAATGGAAACAATGTTGCGTAAGGTCTTCGGAACCAGAGTTGTTGCAATCGTTGACGAATCCAAAGCATCCATGGACACTACCAAATTTGTGCAACAGAATGGTATCGACGAATACTTATCGTGTTATGTAAAAATAGGACCAGGTGCCATTTTGGTACGTTGTCGGGTATATATCGTTCAATGTCTAGAGATCCACGCGCCCTATTTTATGATAATGTGAAGATACGGGCGCGTAATTCGGGGTACCGTTGTTGTTCTCTGATTTCTGCTTCCGTTCCTGAAGTTGTTGCTTTTGAAGGTGGGAGGCAGAAGGTTTAGGCTACGTACATACTGTTGTTTCGAATTAGAGTATCGGGTTCCTATTTAGCTTCTAAATCACATACCTTTTTTTGTATGGGCCTTTTCAGAACGCGTGTAAACCTTCGATAGCAATATAATAACAACGCGTTAAAGCTGTTCTAATAAACGATTCGTATAATACACGATATTTCGAAATTGTTAAAGCGTTATTTAGCTTTGATCCGAAAGCTAAGTACGGAAAACGCCTTATTGCGTTGCAGAAATATAATTTATTAGTTTTAATTATCGAAAGCGATTATGTTAACGAGAAATTATCGACTTTATTTGATATAAACGTACGTAGAAACAAACGATATCGCGTTTAATATAAGGTAATTAGGTAATTCTTTATAAATAGCGTTGATTATTATTATAAAAAAACGTTAAGGTTATTTCCTTAAGCTTTTAACGTAAGTATTATATATTATTACTTGTTATTCCGTTACACGTTATCTTAATTAATTAATTACGTAAAGGTTACTAAAGGAATTAATTTACAAATTTAACCTATATTTCGACGAAATGTAATAATTCCTCGCCGATTATTACGATATATATGTAATTATTTTTACGATTTTAAAATATTTAAAAGTTCTTAATTAGAAAAATAAAAAGTTAAAAATTAAAGTTACGTAAGCGGATTTGGGTTAACAAACGTAATATTTTTACGTTGTTATTAAATATATTTCGGATATATTTATATTCGTAAATAAATCGGGTATTAATAAACGTAATATTAATTGTTATTACGGTTAAGTATTTAAAGACTTTATTTTTTTCGTACGGCAAGTTTTAAAGCGTAATTATTATTTTAATATATTACCGGCGATTACAGTTAATAGGTTGTTACATATTTTTATTTATTAAAAGTTTATTAACTACGAAAGTTTTATTTTATAATTAAAAAAAAAGATGTTGCCGTTAATAAACCCGTTTTTAAAGTTACGTTCCGTATTAATAATGGATAATATTAATTTTTATTATTCGGACGAAATATATACGATATACGAAAAAGTTAAAGTAAAGTTGCAGTATTTTTTTCCGTATTTATTTAATTTTAACCCGATTAAAGAGTTTTTTTAACGACTTTAAAGTTTATATCTATTATTACGTTAATATACGTTTAACGATTTTTCTAACGATAAACGATTCGGGTTATTTTTTTATAAATTATTATAAACGGGTTAAATAATGAAAAAAGGAAATTAAAGGTTATTTTAAAACCGCGCGGATAAATTGGGATTTGATTAATTGATATATATAGGAAAGTAACGTATTAAATTTTTACGGAAAGTTTTCGTATGTTAAATATCCGTATTTTTTTTAATATCCGTATTTTTTTAAATTGCTTTTTTAAGTAGTATTTGTTACGACCTGACGTCTCGGACGTCTCGGTAATTCAAAGATACGGTCGTAACAGTGCCACAAATGGCTGGAAGGCCACGTTATAATTGGAACGGCTCTATTTATTAAGACAAAGCAATCGGGATCGTTTTAAATGCCAAGATAAAGCAGGATTTAATAAAGCAGTATGGCCTTAAATGTTAAGGTATAGCCATTCAGTTATACGGTATAGCTCTGGATGGTTATACAAAGTTATCCAGAGTACGGTTTAGATATATAATTACGATCGTTTTTTATTTCCTAAATTTAAAAGCAGTAATTTGTAATAATATTTAATTACGTAAAACGTACTTTGTTATTATTAAACATAATAATACAAACTTTATTACTTAATATTTACGATTTATTTGTTAACATAAACCGTACGTTTAAGGTTTAATAATTGGGAATTTTTTTAATCGTTATATATTATAATTTTTTGTTTAAAAAAATCGTTAAGTTTTAAATAATACCTTAGATATTATGTCGACTAGTAACTAAAACGATGTTATTTAGTAATTTCAAAACCGGATTAATTAATTAAAACTTATTTTTTTAATAATTTATCATAATTACAGATATTACGGTACGCGTTTAAACTTTACAAATTAAAGCAAATAAGCCTTAACCGTATATAAAAAAAGAAGCGTTTAAAGCTTTTTAACCCAGGTTTAAGTTTACTTATATTTTTCAAGAATCCACGACTTAACGGAAAAAATCCTTACCGTTACAGTTTTTTTTTATAAAAAATACCCTTAATTAATTTAAATTAATAATAAGAAATTACCTGGAAAATGTAAACGCCGATAAAGTAACGTTTACGAAATAACTTTTTATTAATTATGTTAATTTTAAAGATAAGTTTAAAGTAAATTTCGATAACTTCGATAAAAAACGCATAATAACATAATAAATCCTATATTTACGATAAACCGGATTAATATTTAAATATATAATAACATTTCGAAACCTTATAGCTAAATCCGGCTAGATAAATAATAACGATAATAATTTAATTAATATATTTTACAACGGTTTAAAAAATGTTAAGAACTAAATTATTAAATTTAAACGATTTAACATTTTTAATAAATATATTACGGAAACCGTTAAGATCGATAACCGATAATACGAACGACGTTACGAAAAAAAAATTTACTTTACGAACGGAATAATATAAGCTTAATTAAGGGAAAAACGCGAAATATTTTTTACGTTTTATAATACGCAACTAAAATTTATGGAATTAGGAACGATTTAGTTACGAAATTTAAATCAAGTTTAATATTACAACTGTAATAAAAAAAGATAACGTATTACACCAATGAGCTGTACATATCAATGAGCTGTACACTTTTTGGCACCTCGCAACAATTAATCCAAATAACTTAACTACAACATATCGCATTAATTACAATTAATCGGATTTTTCTTCGCTAGACATATCTACAACTTCTTTACAAGTACGCGCATTATGCCCGGGCCTGCCGCAAACGTTACATTTCCGTTCCTTGGTTTCAACCTTTTTGCGACGACCCCCTCCAGCTGCTGTTGGCTGCATTTTTTCACTACCTTTTTCTTTTTAAGCCAGAAAAGCTTGTCCTTTTTATATAGTAAATGTTCCTTTTTCTTGAAAACGTTTATTTTTATTCCTCCAACGTTTGCTTAAAATGTGGTTCGTTTCGCGTAATTAGACGTTTTCTTCCCGAAAAAAAGCAACTTCGTACAAAAGTAATAAGTTACTTTTTGTTAAAAAACTAGCCGATTTAACAACCTTTGTTAATAAACTACCTTGATAATTTCCAATCTTTTTTTGCAAGTAACGTCTTTACTTTATTATTTCTTTAATATTCCTAGGGGTTTTTACGGGTAGGAAACGAATGGAACCGGCGGAGGTTAGTGGGAAGACGGTTGGTATAAACATAACTAAAGGAACTTTTAATTCGGTAAAAACGTTATTCGAATCGAATAAAATAAGACCAGTTTTCGCGAATCCAGATTTGATATTATCGGACGTTATGGTAACTTGGAACGCGTTATAAAAGCCGGCGAGAAAATCTTTTTTGGTAATATGGGTATGATAACGTCGCATTAGGTTTTCGATATACCGCGAATAAGCGCGTTTTAATATAAAAAAACAAGATACGTCGAAAGGTTGGAACCGATAGGAAAAATGCGCGGGGATGTAAAAAATAATAATATCGTTATTCGTATAATATTTTTCGAATTCGATCGAATAGTAACTTTCGTAACCGTCGAAAATAAAGAAACGTTTCGTTTCTTTCGTACGCGTCCGAGTATATTTATCGAAATATTGGATCCATTTTAAACCTAATTCGTTCGTTATCCAGCTATTATAATTAGTACCGATTTTCCAATCGGCTGGTAATAAGTTATCGTAATATTAAAAACCAAAATAAGTTTTCCCTGCCAAAATAATAAATGGTAATATAATTTAACTTTACGAATTAACAGTTTATATTACTGTAACTTATTCCCGATCGCCTTATTGCGCTTATTTAGGTTTTTTACGTTTTTTAGTATTTATAATTATCATACCGCATATTATTAAAAGCTTTATTAAAAAGTTTGTCTCGTCGAAATTGTAAATATCCTTTTTTGCAATACCGTATTTTGCAATTATAACCCGAACAAGTTCGAACCATTTACGAAATACCTCTAGATCTTTGCATAGTACCTTTTAATAATCGATTTTTCGATTTAAACGTATTTGGAGTTTTTTTTGCCATTTAACAAATCTCGACGCCCAGTTAATTCCGACGCATACTGTAACGCGCTAGGTAAATAACAAATTCGCCATATTTTTAACGTACTAAAGCCGGATAGAAAACGCTTGCGTATTTAAGTTAAGGATCCGTTCGACAATCGATTTCTTTTCGGTCGGCGTTAGTTTTTTTAAACTGGGGACGGTATCGGATCGGGCGCGTTTGCCATTAATTCGCGTTCCTAAGGTAGTAAATGGGACGTCATAAATAGAACTAAGCTTTCTATAACTAAGTTTCGGATTTTTCCTTTTAGCCTAAACGGCTAAGTTCATTCTCGCTTCTTTTATAAGCCGTTCCATATTGTAATTGTTAAGAAATATATAATTAAAGTTAAATAATTAGAATAGTAAAAAAAATGTACAGCTTATTGGTATGTACAGCTCATTGGTATAGTACGTTATTTAATACGCAAATATAAGGTACCAAAATAACTTGAAAAGTATGTGCATTAATAACTAATACCTAAAAAAACCTTATAAAACAACAAATTAGAAAAAATAATCGTTATAATACGTTTACGAAAAAATTTAAGTTTAAACGAAAAGATTTAATAAGGAATAAAGGCAGCCAAAGCGTTAGCATAATTAACAATTCGATAACGAGTTACAAAATAAACGGAATAAAGGAACCTAATTAACATAAGTTTAACAGCCTTTCAAAACCCAAAAAAACAACAAGTTTTTGGATAGTAAATTTAAGATTATTAAGGATAAATAAAAGATTTATTATTAAAATAACTTAGGTATTATAAACTAGTTTATCCAGTAAATTACGTATGACGTAATTACGTAATTTATAAGGATCAGTAACGATATATCGTATAACGTATTAGCAAGATATAAAAAAAAGTTTTGATTTTGTTAAAATAAAAGTAAATAAAAACGATTAACGATAATATTTACATTTTCGTATTTTCGTATTACAAAATAAAATTAATATATTCGTAACTAAACGAAATTAATTAAAAAGGAAATACTGTCCATATAACGATCCTTTATGTTATTACTAATAATGTAATTACTAAACGTTAAAAAATTGGTATATTATACGGTAATAAAAGCAATATAACGAATAATCGATAATTTACAGTTCGATTTAACATTTATTACAAATCTTAAAAAACGACGAAAATTTAAAAAAATTCAAAAATTAACAAAAAAGTCAGTTTAATACGACATATAATACCAGGTTAAACAGGCAGCACTCGGACAAAAAACAGCTAACTAAAATTACGAAATACGTATTATAAAGATAAAAGTACAAATCAAAATACAAAACAAACAAATCGCTTATTTACAAAAGGCTAATAAAAAACTAACAGATCGAATTAAGAAGTTTACAGAAATTATCAAGTACATCGACGACATATTAATCGGCTATAACGAAACTGCGACATAAACCGAATTCCCCCCAAAAAAACGTTACCTGTAAAAAAGCTTTAAGATAACGAAAGCGGAAAAAACAATAAAAACTTCCTAGGATGGTTTTAAATACAGCAATAAAAGCAATAAATAACCCTATTACGTTACGAATACAAATTGGGACGTATTGGTATACCGTAATAATAAACTGCGGAATATTAAACGTTAATTATATCGTATCGGAGTTGGTAAACGTTTTTAGATTGTTATAAAAGGATTAAAAAAACCTTTACATAACTAAAAACGCCGAAAAACAGGCATTTACTTACGATAATAGAAAAATTACACGAAAAATTAATTATTTCCAGATTTTCGTTAAAAAAAGAATCCAGACCGTTAATTTCAATATAATCCAGCTAAAAAATTACGACATAATCCTTGAAAAACCATGGTTATATCAATACAACCTCTTAATTAATTAAAGTACTAACTAGGTAAAGTTTCCTTTATATTTCATTAGTAAAAAGAAAAAAAAGATTTCCATATTCGATCAAACTAGAAAAGGAAGAAAAGTACAGGCATAAAGATATAACAAAAACCTTATTACGTAAAAAAAAATATTAAAAAAAGCGTATAATAAACGTATTTAACGTATTATCGTTATTATCCAGGTATAATTATACGACATAAACGAAATTCTTAAAAATTAATTCAAAAAATTAAAACCAAAAAATATGATTAATGTACTATTATAGTATCGTAAATATAAACGATTATTTAGAAAAAGCTAGATACAAAGTTATTTAAACATAGTAAATAAAATTACGAAATAATTCTTAAAAAAGGTATATTACCGAAATTTTACCTTATTTATAATTTAAACAAAAAAAAGTTATATACGTTACGAAAATACCTAAACGACAAACTTTAAAAAAGATGAATACGACAATTAATACTATCTGCCGGATATTTTATATTTTTTATACTTAAAAAAAAACGAGAAGTTACGATTAATTATGCATTATCGATACTTAAATAATATTATATTAAAAAATCGAATATTATTATTTTTGATTATAAAGATAAAGAATCGTTTACAAAAAACCAAGTAATTTACCGTATTAAACCTGCAAAACGGATATAACCTTATTTACATTAAAAGAATACGAATAAAAAACGGTATTTAAAACGAAATACAGATTATACGAATACTTAGTTACGTTTATAAAATTAATAAACGCTCTTACGATATTTTAACGAATAGTTAATTATATATTACGAAAATACCTGGATATTTTTATCGTCTGTTATCTCGACAACATCCTAATTTTCTTAAAAACAAAAAAATAATATAAAAAATACGTTTATATGATTTTATAAACCTTACAAAATGTTAACCTGTTAATTAATGCAAAAAAGGTTAGTTCTATACATAGAAAATTAAATACCTTAAATATATTATTATTTTAAGATATATTATAATAAATCCTAAGAAAATTGCAGCAGTTACAAAATGGAAGCGACTTAATATTATTAAAGAAATATAGGTTTTTTTGGATTTACTAATTATTACAGAAAGTTTTCTAAAAAGTTTTAACGGAATTATTATATTATTAACGAACTTTATTAAGAAAAAATGACAGTTTAAATAGACGGAAACAGCAGAACGAGCTTTCTAAGAAATTAAAGGAATTATTACTAAGTAATTAATGTTAATTATGTACGATTTATAACGATTTATCGAACTTAAAATTAACGTATTAAATTATGCCTTAAAAGCAATTATTCAATATAAAGATAATAACGGAATGTTACATCTTATTACATTTTATTTTTACAAATTAAAAAGAATAAAATTAAATTATAATATACCCGATAAGGAATTTATGGTTATAATGTACGCGTTTAGAGAATTTAAATATATATTACGAGGTAACATATATTAAATTAAGGTTTATACGGATTATAAGAATTTTACGCGGTTTATAACGATTAAAAAGTTGATAGGACGATAGTTACCTTATATAGAACAACTTGCTAGTTATAACTTTGTTATTATTTATTAAAAAGGCTTAAAGAATAGCAGAGCGGATATTTGAAGTCGAGGACCAGACTTAAAAAAAAAGCTTATTAAAGTCTAATATATAATTTTCGATATTACGGCAGAAGAATATTTTAAGATCCGATAAATTGCGATAATTAGATAGTAATAATTTAGTAACCTTTATACAAAAATACGACAATATAACGAAAAATTATTAGAAGATTAGCGATAAAAGAAATAACAGATATTAAAGGAATATTAACAAAAACTAATACGATATATATACGTATATTAGTTTTACGGTTATTTGGGAGTAAATAAGATATTTAAACGTTTATAAGAAATATATTTTTTTTTTACATAAAGAAATAAGTAAAGAAAATATTACGATAATACGATATATACACTAATGGATCAATTGGATCCGTGCGCACTCCATTAATCGACCCTTTTCCGTATTTACCTTATACCTTTAACAATTTATTTCTTTATTAAAATACGTCTAATTGAAAAGTTACATATATTATTTTATAGCCCTGTTTTAGGCTTTCAAAACCGTATATACCATCCTTTAACGCGATAAAGGACTTTTAATTTTTTTAGAAGTAACTTAATAAGCTTTATTACAAGGTTGGTATCTAATTAGGATTACGCGTCCTAGATTATTTCAAACGTACAGGAACGATCTTTTTTATTATTAAGTAAATAACCGAATTCGGGCTCGATTTCGTAAATTTTGTCCTTTAAAACGCGCCAAAAGTATTCGATAAGGTTTAAATCGGGCAAATACGTTAAACTTGTTTTCCGACGGGTTGACGATTTATTCCCATCGTTTCGGCTACCCAGGTCTGGGTTTTACCCGCAGCCACGGCCCCAATCATAAACGCCCCGGCTTTCGGATTAAATTCCTCGTTAGGCCGACGTTTGGCGACAAAAACGGGAACGACCTCATCCAAATCCATATTGTAGTTGTTACGTTATTGGACTTTGAAGTTGGAAAGGGTTGGAGATATGGGTCGGAGGTGGGAGGTGGGGTGTCCGAGCGCACGGATCCAATTGATCCATTAGTGTATAATAAAGCCAAATTACGACGATATCGACCTTACGGAAAATTACAACCTTTATTAATTATAAAACGATTATAGGATTTAGTTATATTCGAATTTATTACGAAACTACTATTTTTAAAAGCCTTTGTTATAAGAATACGTTATAATAGTATATTTGTAATCGTTAATTGATTTATAAAGTTTTCTTATTTTTACTATATAACGAAAATACAGATATTGAACAAATAGCATTTACTTTTTTAGATATATCGTTAGTATATACGGATTATTTATAAAGATTATTTTAGATAAAGGAGTTATATTTATATCGAAGTTTTGATAAGGCTTAATAGCATAATTGGTATTAAATTATTAATTATTAAATACGTTTAGATTTTAAATAAACGGTTAAACAAAAAAAGAGAATCAGATATTGGAAATTTATTTACGATGTTATATTAATTATGAGCAAGATAATTAGGTTAGTAAGTTACTTATTGCGTAATTTAATTATAACATAAATTATTATAAAAGTATTAAAACTATTTTAGTAAACGTTAATTTCGGGTTTATACTAGATGTTTATAAAGACGTATTTAACGGATTAGTTAACGTAAAAATAATTCTTACGACGGACGTATTTAAATAGCTATATTAGGAGATAAAGATAGAATTAGAATTCGTACGATAACAGATGCAGAAATATTACAACCAAAAAGGTTGAAAAAATTAACTTTTCAGGAAAAAAAGATGGTTTATTTCGTTACAAACAATATCCAAACCAAACGATCAAGTTAGAAGTTGGATTATAAGTATATTGGTTTATATAAAATAATTAAAAAAATTTCGGATAATAATTACGAATTAGAGTTACCTTTTAAAATTAGGATATACCCAATTTTCTATGTTTCCTTGTTTGAGTTAACAGCAGATATTATTAAAGTTAACATAAAATTCGACAAGGAAGCCTAAGAAAACGTATTAATCTACAAAATAGAAAAAATACTAGATATATAAAAAAAACGGATTTATTTAATATTTCGTTAAATAAAAAAATTACTTAAATTCGGAAAATACATAGGAACCTGTTAAATACTTTGTGAACGCCTAACGTTTGTTGCGGAACTTTTACCAGTAATGCCGGAAGTATTAGCTAGCGAAAATTAGTTAAATTGGTCGATCGGCGGCCAATCGGTATTTTCGATACCCGATTAATTTAGGACCGGAATTAACGTTAGAACAAGTACAAACGTATCCGACCCCGTACGTTCTTACTTTTGCCTTTTTTACTTTTTTAATTCGTTAAGAAACTGTAAGTTACGACGAACTATTTTAATATTTCGTATGCGAAGTTATTCTTTTTAACGTTTTAAACGTTGGAAACGATTAATCGCTTTATTTATTTCTTACTAAAAACGTAAAAGTTATTACTTAGCTAAAGTTTCTTTACGTTTTAAACGTTCGGACTTTCGAATAATGTTACATAAAAAAACGGGTATGCCGGACTTATTATAAATACGTTAATAAAAAATACAATTATTATAACGTAATAGATTTTCGGATATAACATATATCGCATAATTGCAAAAACAAAAAAAAATAAGGTATAATTTTGAAGCTTAATTATTAAATGTAAAAAGTAAGTTCGATACGTTTTTTTTTTACAATTACGTTTGCGAAACTTAACCGGACGTTTTTCCATGATAATATAATTAAAAAAGGAAAAAAGAAAAAAGTATATTTATTATAAAATTACGGATAATTTTCGAAAACGAAGATTTTAAGAAAAAAGAAATCGTATTACGATTTAACGTTTCGGACGTTTTAATAATTTAAAGATACGGTCGTAACAGTGCCATAAGTAACTGAAAGGTTACGTTATAATCGAAACGGCTTTGCTTATTAAGATAAAGTAATTGGGATTATTTTGGATACCAAGATAAAGCAGGATTTAATAAAGCAATATGGCCCCAAATACTAAGGTATAGCTATTTAGTTATACAGTATAGCCCTGGATGGTTATATAAAACCATCCAAAGTACGATTTAAATATATAACTATAATCGCTTCTTATTTCCTAGATTTAAAAGCAGCAGCTTATAATAACATTTAATTACGTAAGACGTATTGTGCTATTATTAAACGTAACAATACAAACCTTATTACTTAATGTTTACGATTTATCTACCAACATAAACCGTACGCCTAAGGTTTAATAATTGGGAACCTTTTTAGTGGTTACAGTATTATTTTAAGGTATTAATTATTCCGTTTATCGTATTTCTTTTATCTTAATTATTTGTAATTCCAAAACGGTAACGATAGTAAGCTTTAGTTTCGGATAATAACTGCTTTATTACGTACGTAAATATTAAAAAAAAACTATCGAGTTAAAAAACCTGTAAAGAAGTTAAGTTATTAATAAAAGCGTTAATATATAAGGGTACGGATAATAATATACGTTGTAATATTGTTATAACTTTTTTGTTAAATAGCAAAATATTTTAAAACAGGTTGTTTTTTTAACGTTTTGCTAGTTAGAAAAAGTATATAGTTACTTAACGGATAAAAAAGATTTATGTAAGAAAATATTTTGTTTTTCCATATATATTATTAATAAATAATGTTAATTAAACGTAAGCGTTTTTTTGCGTTATTTTATATAGATTTTAAAAACTTGCAATTTCGTAACGAAATTAGTAATTTTAAAGTTTATATAAAATAACGTAAGAAAACGTTTATTTTTAATTATTATTTTTGTAAAACAATTTATTTAATCGCGAATTAAATAGCGTTTTAAGGTTTTAAAAATTGTTTTTAAATTTAAACGTATTTCGGATATGCGAATTAACGTAAAATTTAAAAGGCTTAAAAACTTTTTATTTAATTTTTTAAGATATAAATTATTCGTTAGAAAGGTAATATATTCATTAAAAAGTATTATTATTATTTTGTAAGGCGTTATATAAATACTTAAGTTCTTTTACGTTACCGTTATAGGTTATTACAAATTTTTTATATACGTTTTAAAGCAATTTATCGGTATCCATGTTTTCGGAAATAAAAGATAACGAATTATAAATAAGTAAATTAAAGAAGTTATTATACGTTCGCGTTAAAAAAGGTAATATAAAAAGTAACTTTTATTAATCGTAATATTTGCTTACCGTAATTATCGGATTCGAAAAGTTTTAAAACGTTTAAGTAATTAATTAATTTTGTTATATATATTCCGTTAAAGGTTATTATTTATTAACTTAAAATTTATTAATTATTATATTTAAAAACTTTTCCCGAAATAATTATATATAATATTCGTATTATTATTACAAGGTAAAATATAGGTTCAAGCCTGGAAAATAAAACTGAGCCAATATACAGAAATCATTCTACGATAATTTTCCACGACAGATACTATACCCAATATCTTCGAACACGATAACTCTTCAAATAATTTTTAACAGTTTGGATAAATTGCACACCTTAATCCCATGTCTTACTCCGATTCCGAATAGTTACCGATAAGCTTCGGCCCTAATAAACCTTACACCCGCTAAGGTTTAGCAAGGTCCTTAACGGCCTTACAAAAAAAACTTTGCACGGTAAACCTTAAAGATAAACCTTAAAAGTTTACAAAAAGCTTTGCAAGCCTTCGCCAGTTTTACGACTATAAAGTCCAACCTGGATCGTTCCTACGGCTTTTCAAACCATCAATTATTAAAACACGAACCGAAACAATATAATATGCCAGGTAACCCCAAGTACCAGATACCTATTATCCGTTACGGGAAAATTTCGATAAAAACCGTCCTTTTCCCAGCTATCTATTTAAAAAAAATGGCTTCATAATCCAAAACGGTTAACGTTACTATCGATTTAAAAGACTTTTCCTAAGCAAACCGATTACAATTTTTAATTTTCGGTTACCGTTTAATTACCGAATATAACAATAATCGATTTTCTAAATAATAACAACTTATACGAAACAATCTTATTTCGGTAAAAGTACTATTAGCGAAGCTGAAAAAAGATAATAATAACAAATTAGATAATTCTGAAATCCAATTATTAAAACATTATACGTCGGAAAGTTACAAGCGATGATTTACTTAGCTACTTAAAATAACAAAAAGCTTCTAGAATTACGAAAGGAATCGTAGATAAAAGTACGATTAGGCAGTTTGGAATCGCGTTAAAATAAAACACCTACAAAACAAAAAAAGGTAATAAAGTTAGGAATCGAAATAACAATCTATCATTTTATCCAAGTATATATACGGTCACGTTTCCTCGAAGGAGATCGTATTATTATTATTACCGTTATTTTTACGTTTTAAAAGCTTAATTTTAAGAATTTTTAAAAACGCATTTTTTTACGTTATTTTTTAATATTTCCGAATTCCGCGTTTACCGCGTTTTTTTTTCATAAAGTTCGTTATATAACTTAATAAAAAGCGTTTTATATATAATATTAATCGGTTAATATCATTATATTAATAAACGAATTATCGGGATGTTATATTATGGTAATAAATGTTATTTTTAATTTAATATATTTAGAAATTGACGTTTTTAAAATTAAGGTAATTTTTGTTTTTTTTTATATTTAAACGCATTTGATGAAGTTTTATAAACCTTAAAGTTTTTATCGAATTCGGCTTATATACCGGACGTCAATATAAACAAATATTTCGTAATAAATTTTTAAATTATTATAAAAGTTTTCCGTAAAAATCCTCAAAAGTTATAAACGTAAATATTTTTATAACGTTACGGTTTCAAAAAATCTTAATAAAAATTTTTAGTTAATACGGGTTAATTATTATAAAATATAAAACGACGAATGTTAACGTTATATAAAAAAGAGTTTTTGGTTTATTACGTTATTAAAACGTTCGGAAATAAAATTAAGTTAAACCGGGATTTTTTTAATCGAAAATTAAAATTATACGTAAAATTTAAAAAAAAACGTTTTTTTATTGTTACGTTTTGCGATATTAATAATAATTTTAATAAATTTATTAACGTCGAAAATATTATATAATAATACTTTAAAAAGTTATAATATAATTTCGTAATTAAATTCGTAATGTTACGTAAGTTTTATAATTTAAACGAACGTATGCCAAAAGTTATATTTGTATTTATTTTATAATTTTTCGTTAATATAATTAATAATACGTTATTTAACAAAATTAAACGAATTCTTTTTAAATACCGTCGTATAATAATTATTAATATATTATTTAAATTATTATAAATTAATAATTTAAAAAGCGTTTTATATTTTATTAAAATATTCTTTTTAAAAGTTTACCATTAATAATAATTTTAATAATATTACAAAATTACTTACGTATATTTAAAAATTTCGAGTTAAAAACGTTAACAAAAATATTTTTATTTAAAACGTAATTAATTTCGTTTTCGAAAAATTCGTTTCGAATAATTTTATTTTCGAAAAGTTCGTTTTAAATAATTTTATTTTCGGAAAATTCGTTATCCGTAATTTTAAAAACGTTTTCCGTAATTTTTTTATATCCGTAATAACTTTAATTTCGGAAATAATTATCAGTTATTTTTTGTTCTTTTGTTTTTCGAAACGGTTTTCGTAATAATTAATTGTTTATTAATAATTATTTTATAATTATTATTTACTTAAATATTTAAAAAAATAATTAAGCTTTTTTTAATAACTTCAATTATTTTTGTAAACGGTTTACGGAATTAACTTAAGGAAATATTTCGGAATATTTATTTATAATTTCGTTAATTCGAATTAACTTTAAAAAAAAGCATACGGTTAAGTAATTTAAAAAGAATTCGGTTACATTAACCGGATTTTCGTAATATAAAACGCAAAACAAAAATTAAAGCTTTTAAAAAAATTATTAAATAAAATTACGTATTAATAATATAATTACGCTTAAAAAATAATTAACGAAATTTCGTTCTTTGTTATTATAATTATTATTATGTTATTATCGAAAAATTACATACGTTTTGAAAAGGCCCATATAAAAAAAGGTGTATAGTTCAAAAGCTAAATAAGAACCCCATACTTTGATTCGAAATAACAATATAAATAATGGGCCTAACGCGCCGACCCCGCCGTTGCTTTAGTAACCCCGCTCGCCCTCCCCCAACAACAATTCCTTTTGCCACACCTATCTTAACAGATAATTAAATAATGCTTTCATAATTTACGTAAATAACAAATCGGAAGATTATACGTATGGATTCGTTTCCCTCTTTAGTTATGAGTAATATCGAACCTCAGCTATTATTAGCTTGATGCCTGGCTTTAAGGGCCGCTAGAGAATATGAAGTATTTCCGCCCAAAGGATCCACCCAGCATTGGATACGACCCAAGAGAACCTCGATGAATTTCCATAGGACTTATAACCAACCCGATGGGTCCAGCTGCCAAACTAACATGGTGTGCTACCACTGCACGTCCTGCGCTTTCTTGAGAAATCTGTTCCCCATTTTTTCAGGTCTTTAATTATGGCAGTATATAACTAAACGCCAGAGAACCAAACACGGAAGCCCAAACGCCGCCCTGTTATTAAGCTGTGCGAGCGAACTGGCCTTTCCCCGCCGTCATCGGCGCCGTCGTGATTTGGGCGGCGTCCTGCAAAGGCGCGACCACGCGGTAGTAGACGGCGTTCCGGAACTCCTCGTCATCGAGGGTCTCGTTGTCGCACTGCAGGTCGCACTTGATGCAATGCTCGACGGCCTCCCTGTACCCCGGGCCGCCGGAGAATCCAACGCGCTCCAGAACGCTCAAGATGCGCCTGAAGCCGTTGGTCGACCGTATATTCAGCAGCACCTGGGACGGGGTGTTGGCGCATTGGGGTTCCTCGTCGTCGTCCCAGAAGTCATGGATCGACTTCCAAAGCATGACCTCCATTAACAGGATCCCCAAGGCGTGTAATGACGGGTTGCCGTCGAAGTTGTTTAAAGCGTCGAAAGAAGCATCTGATGCAACCGACATATCGTCTGCAACCTTCCTCGTTACGAAGACTTGGTCGTACTCTACCTTCCCATGACGCTGGATAAAATATAAGTCCTTGGAGGTGACGGTTAAGGGGATCCAAGGCGTGCTGTGTAAGTTAAGAATGCTCGCAGCAATTGTAGCTGCCATACGGTGTCTTCTAGACAGTGGAGGGGGCCGTAGCTTGCGGTCAAGGAGGTCTCTGAGCGACACAGTCAAGAAAGCGTCGCTGTCATCTGAAGATTTCAAGTAATAAACCCCGAATCTGCGTGGACTTTTGGCTGCGTTATCGGCGACATAACCGTAAATGCCGGTGAAGGCTTGGTTCTGGCGTGTCCTGGCAAATGTATCGCAGAGGTCCGCGAGTTGAAGAGGTTCTGTTGAATCCACTCCTGTTCGGATCAGTTGCCCTTCGTCCTGGTCGCCAACCTGCAGAGCAAGTTTTGGGAAGATGTCGCTGAGCCGCGTAGGAGTATTTGTGACCGTTACGGACGCTGATTGCATACTCGACAAGAGAGGCAGATTTCCCCCAAATCTAACTTTCTTGGAGACTTTTGATTGCTTCGTTTCTGGAATTGGACAGGCAGGCTGAGCGGACTGCGCTGGGGCAACCTTCGCGGGCCAATCGGCCATCCTTAGAAGCACCTCATCCCAGACCCAGCTCATGTACCCCTTGCCCTTCAAATCCTGCGGTTTATTCACAAAGGCTAGATGAAAATCCAGCTTTTTGACCACGCTTTCCTCGTCCTGGGTTTTGCTTATCAGCCGCGGCGCCGGAAGCCCCAGGTTGACGCTGTGTGATTGCGCACAACTGCAAGATAGACTCAGTCTCAGAGCGTTGTATATGCTCCACGTCACAGCCTGTAGGAGGCTGAATAACTGGCCCTTCGAAGACTGCTTCCTAATAGGTTCGTTGCGAAGATTCCCTGCCAGAAGTCTCTCGAGTTTCCGATTCGTATCTGCTATCTTATTGATCGCACCTTCACGTTGTGAGATTTTCAACACAATGGCGGCGAACTTGAGCACCTCGCGCTTTCCAGCAGTACTCTCGTCTTTTTTAACCTGTCCGGGGTTTAGTAACCTCGCTGGAGTGATGGTAGAAAAGGGCTACGCTTGTCGTTCTTGGAATACCACGAACTGACATTCATGTCTGATTCAAGATCCAGTTTTATCCTCAGTTCCTGCAAAGCCTCCAGCATATCTTTCATGAGGCCCTTGAAATCTGTCGCCGTATGGTCGAGCCGCCGTTCGACCTCCAGTCTAATCTTATCCTCCTGCCAAAGAGGGCCAAAAGGCTCCGCCAGCAGCGGTTTGATGTCATCTGCAGGCACGATACCCCCTAGCAGTGTTTCGCATGTGTTTTCGAGGATTCTTTGCTCAGTACTGAGGGACCGGGCCAGCGAGTGCATCACCTTCGCACGCCGCCGCATTATGTGCAGAGTCTCAATGACGCGCTCACAGTGCTCAATAGCGGAAATAATGAGTGGAATAGTTCCGAGAACCACTCCGACAACCTCGAGGCCGGCCATGGTGAGATCTATAGTAGAAGATCGGGCCCGGGAGCGGGTGCTTTACACCTACGAACCCTCGAGCGTGGAAAAGAATAGCATCGGCCGTGGACGTGAACCTTTCGGCGGTCTTACTGAGGGGTACTGCGCCTCCTGCCAGCTTTCAATTGCACCACAGGCTCAAGATGGGATGTGATTTGATGGGTACGCTGGTGTGCGGGGGTGTGCTTGGGTAACCCCATTGCTGGCCACCAGGCCCTGCGCAGCCCTACTTGCGAATGCCCGTCCCTATTCTTGTACAAAATCGTCAAGCAGCGCAGTACCATATTTCAATAGCAAATTGCTTACAGAACGGCTCGACAAGCATATATGGCAGCGGCAACGGCGCCACACTCGATTGCAGACCAGGTAGCGCAATGTTTGGGCGGCTTCAATACCTTCGCTTCGGCCGGCTCGAGAGCGGAGCTCGATGAGTCAAAGGAAGCAACTGTTGCGGCTATCAATGATGAACTCTCAAGGTTCAAGGTGTGGTCTGGAAATATCGGTGCCCACCGCACGGGGAGGAGCTCGCTAGACTACAGACTTCGGGACTCGTCCCGTCTCAGGGAGCAAGTGATGAGACTTCTCGATGATCTAGCTAAGTCTCTCAATGAAGGTATGTTCTCATAACGACAAAAGTGAAGAACCATTCTAATCAATTCTAGCTGATGCAATATTGAGCGGAAAGACGACACCATGGGAAGAGGAGGTAGGGGACAGCAGCGAGCTTGATGTTGAGTTGAAGGATATGCTCAAGGATGAAGTGTTCGAGTTTGTCTCGGAAATGGATCAGCTGTGTGCGGACATCAACGACATCATCAGCTCTCTACTGCGGCTTTCCATGTCGATCAGGAATCCAGCCCCTCATGACCATTTCATGTCGACAGAATACGCGAACGCGAAGTACTACAACCATTTCGACATCCAGCACGTGGAGGCGAAGTACAAGGATGCGGGAAAGGACCTGGTGAGACGACTTGGTGAAGCAATATCCAGGAGGCGACAGTACTTCAACTATCGAAAGTCGCACCACTCAAAACTGTCTAGAGGCATTAACTTCGACGAAGGCCGCACCGAGGCAGATGCAAAGAGCACCGTTGCCTCATCGATTCCCCTGGGAGTGAAGGACCCGGGCAAGTCTGCGCCGGCATTTGGAGAACTAGACGAGGACGACCGCTCAGACACCGGCATTTCTCTGACATCGTACGCGACGACGACGCCCGACTCTCAGAAGCTCCGAGTTCCGCCTCTCCCAAAACAGTACATCAAAGGCCCTTTCGAGTGCCCTCTCTGCTTCATGCTGATTTCCGTAACGAATAGACTTCAGTGGAAGTAAGTACTTACCTACCTCGAGATGCTAACCTTAGGACACAAACCATTAATAAACGTCTTAGAAAACATGTCCTGGCAGACCTCCGCCCTTACACGTGCCTATTCGAGGACTGCCTCACCGCAAATAAAGAATATGGCAGCCGCCACGAGTGGACGGAACATGTGCTTCAAAGGCACTGGAAGGTCTGGAGATGCCCGGGCTCATGCGATGGAAGCTGGTCCTCTGAAGCGGGTCTGAGGCGACATCTCCAGAAATTACACCCAGATATCGCAACCGGAAGCGATCTGAATGTTATTGTTGCGAGAAGCGAGCGAAAGAAGCCACTAGACGGAAAGATCGAATGCCGACTGTGTAATGAGTCTTTAGACTCAATCAATCAGTACCAGCGACATGTGGGGAAACACCAAGTTGACCTGGCACTCTTTGCTCTTCCCACGATTGATGACGGGGAAGAGCCGGACGACGAGAAGATGACGGATAATGGTGAGGAGTTATACTATAGCGGTGAGATGAGCGATGAAGGCGACGAGATACATATCAATAACCACGGGGACGAGGATAAAAACCTTGAACGGAAAGAACCGAAACGGCGCAAGGCGGCTACAGATACTAAAGCAAAATCGGGACAAATAACCTGGATCCTACCTCGTACCGGAAAAGTCGTCGTGGACAATTTCGCTTGCCTGCGGTGCTGGGCGGAACACTCCTCGATGGCTGAATTGCAGGAGCACCTAAAATGCCATACAGACTATAAGCATTCCTATCCATCTAGTGGCAACATCGTAATGGTCACCCCCCACGGTTAAGCAACCCCTCGCATTTCAAAGTCTTACTTGCTCGAGCCTACGGCATAGGTAACTACGAAAGCGACATAATAAAACAGCCTTCCTTACTGAAAGCCCGAAAAAGCTATTTCCGGCCAAAAAGTTCACATGTAAGCCCATTATTATATTATCGGCTCGGGCGTTTATGTTAACACCGGTGTAACTAATAACGCGCAGTGTCAATTAAAACGAAAGATACAAAACAAGTCATTCCCAATATCAAGCAGCCCATCTACGACTAACAAAAATTAGTTAGATGTGAATAGGTTCTCTTTGATCCTAGGGTTTACAATCAGCCAGAGCCGCTAGCTATCAGGAATAGGATTGGATTAATCCCAGGTTTTCCATGCTCAACTGAACAGCCATAGAAGCTAAAGGTGCAAACTGACATCTCGTCCGACATAGCCATGTTAACGCTCGAAGCGTTTTGTTATCCATATCGAAAACTCTGGACGTACTTTAGGTTGCGCCAGAATCGGCGTTAAAGCTTATAGATGCTCCATTAAAATGGTAGGCGAGCCTGTTTCCCAACTATTAAACCCCATGTCCTAACGCGACCTATTGTCCCGGCTTTGTTATTGTAGTACTGTTATTTCGAATCAGAATGTCCTAACCCCATTTAGCTTCTGAATTATACCTTTTTTTTATATAGGCCCTTTCAAAACGCGTATAACTTTTCGACAGCAACATAATAATAATTATAATAACAAAAAACGAAACTTCCGTAATTATTTTTTAAACGTAATCGTATTATTAATACGTAATTTTATTATTAATAATTTCCTTTAAAACTTTAATTTTTTCCTTTAAAGCTTTAATTTTTGCTTTATATTCCGTATTATAAAAACCCGGTTAACTTAACCGAATTTTTTTAAAATTACTTAGCCGTATATATTTTTCTTTAAAATTAATTTAAATCGATAAAATTACGACCGAATATTTCGAAATATTTCCTTAAATTAATCCCATAATAATTTCGAAAAAATTACGTAAATTATTTACAAAAATAATTAAAGTTATCGAAAAAAACTTAATTATTTTTTTAATGCCCGAATTAATAATATTTATAAGACAGTTGTTAATAGGCGATTAATTATTACAAAAACCGTTTCGAAAAAAAATCGATAATTATTTCCGAAATTAAAGTAATTACGGATATAAAAAAAATTTAAAAAACATTGTTAAAGTTACGGATAACGAATTTTTTAAAAATAAAATTATTCGAACTGAATTTTCCGAAAACGACCTTTTCGAAAATAAAGTTATTCAAATTTAACTTTCTGAAAACGAATTTTTCGAAAATAAAGTTATTTAAACTTAACTTTCCGAAAACGAACTTTTCGAAAATAAAATTATTTAAATTTAACTTTCCGAAAAAAAGTTATTTAAACCGAACTTTCTGAAAACGAACTTAATTAAACGAAATTTTTCGAAAACGAAATTATTCGAAACAAACTTTTCGAAAACATTTTAAATAAAGATATTTTTGTTAACGCTTTTAAACCGAAATTTTTAAATATATATACGTAATTCCTTAATATTATTATTAACGATAAAGTTCCGAAAAAATAACTTAATAAAATACGAAACGTTTTTTAAATTATTAATTCGTAATAACTTAAACGATATGTTAATAATTATTATACAATAATATTTAATAAGCATTTATTTAATTTTATCAAGTAATACGTTATTAATTATATTAACGAAAAATTATAAAGTAAATACGAATATAATTTTCGGTATATATTCGTTTTGGTTAACCAATTTACGTAACGTTATAAATTTAATTACGAAATTATATTATAACTTTTTAAAATAATATTATACGGTATTTTTAACGTTAATAAGCTTATTAAAGTTATTATTAATATTACGAAACGTAATAACAAAAAAAAGTTTTTTTTAAATTTTATATATAACTTTAATTTTCGATTAAAAAAATCCCGGTTTTAATTTAATTTTACTTTTAAATGTTTTAATAACGTAATAAACCAAAAAACGTTTTTATATAATGTTAACGTTCGTCGTTTTATATTTTATAATAATTAACCCGTATTAATAATAATCCTTTTATTTAAACTTTCCGAAATCGTAATGTTATAAAAATATTTATGTTTATAATTTTCAAGGATTTTTTACGGAAAGTTTTTATAATAAGTAAAGGCTTATTACGAAATATTTATTTATGTTTACGTCCGATATATAAGCCGAATTCGATAAAAGCTTTAATGTTCGCAAGGTTATATCGAATATATTTAAATATAAGAAAAATAAACATTACTTTAATTTTAAAAGCGTTAATTTTTAAATATATTAAGTTAAAAACGGTACTTATTACCATAATATAATACCTCGATAATTTGTTCGTTAATGTAACGATATTAACCGATCCGACGTTATATATAAGATATTTTTTTAAGTTATATAACGAGCTTTATAAAAAAAAAACGCGGCAGACGCGGGATTCGGAAACGTTAAAAAATAACGCGAAAAAGGCGCGTTTTTAAAAAATTTTAAAACTAGGCCTTTAAAACGCAGAAATAACGGTAGTAATAATATTACGAATATTATATATAATTATTTCGGAAAAGGTTTTTTAAGTATGGTAGTTAATGGGTTTTAGGCTAATAAATAACAGTTTTTAACGGGATATATTACGTAATAAGATTAATTAGTTATTTAGACGTTTTAAAGCCTTTTAAATTTAACGGTTACGGTAAGCGAATATTACGATTAATAAAAATTATTTTCCATATTACCTTTCTTAACGCGAACGTATAATAATTCTTTTAACTTACTTATTCGTAATTCGTCGCTTTTTAGTCCCGAAGGTATAAATACCGATAAATTATTTTAAAACGTATGCAAAGCATTTGTAATAATTTACAGCGGTAACGTAAAAGAGATTAAGTATTTATATAACGCTTTATGAAATAATAATATTACTTTTTAACAAATACATTACTTTTTTAACGAATGGTTTATATTTTAAAAGATTAGATGGAAGGTTTTCAAGCCCTTTAAATCTTACGTTAATTTGTATATACGAAACGTATTTAAATTCGAAAACGTTTCTCAAAAACTTAAGATATTATTTAATTTGCGATTAAATAAGTTGTTATGTAAAATAATTAATATGATAATTAATATATATGGGAAAATAAAGTGTTTTCCTATATGGATTTCTTTTATCCGTTAAGTAACTATATATTTCTTTTAATTAGTAAAACGTTAAGAAAATAACCCGTTTTAAAAGATTCTGTTATTTAATAGAAACGTTGCAATAATGTTATAATGGATTTATTAACGTTTTTATTAATGACTTAACTTTTTTATAAGCCTTTTAGCCCGATAGTTTTTTTTAATATTTACGTACGTAATAAAGCAGTTATTATTCGAAATTAAAGTTTACTGTCGTTATTATTTTAGAGTTACAGGTAATTAAAATAAAAAATATAATAAGCGAGATAATTAACGCTTTAAAATAATATTACTTGAAAAAGAAAAAGCTTAAAGAAATACGGATATTAAAGGGATACGGATATTTAATACGCGAAAAATTTTAGTAACAATTTAATACGTTATTTTTTTATTGTATATATTAATTAATTAAATTTTAATTTACCCGTGCGGTTTTAAAATGGCTTTTAATTTCCTTTTTCCGTTATTTAACCCGTTCGTAATAATTTGCGAAAAATAATCCGAATTGTTCGTTGTTAGGAAAATCGTTAAGCGTGTATTTAGCGTAGCGATGGATGTAAGCTTTAAGATTGTTAAAAAACGTTTTAATTAGGTTAAAGTTAAGTAAATACGGAAGAAAATATTGTAATTTTATCTCAGTTTTTTCGTATATTATATATATTTCGTCCGAATAATAGAAGTTAACGTTATTTATTATTAGTACGGAGCGTAATTTAAGTAAAGGGTTTATTAACGATAATACTTTTTCTTTTAATTATAAAATAAAATTTTCGCGGTTAGTGGATTTTTAATAAATGAAGGTATTTAATAACCTGTTAACTGTAATCGCCGGCAATATATTAAAACGACGGTTACGTTTTAAGATTTGCCATACGAAAAAAGTAAAGCTTTTAGGTATTTAGCCGTAATGATAGTTAATATTACGTTTATTAACACCCGATTTATTTACGAAAATAAACATATCCGAAATGTATTTAATAACGGCGTAAAGATATTAAGTCCGTTAACCCGAACCCGTTTGCGTAATTTTAATTTTTAACTTTTTATTTTTTTAATTAATAGCTTTTAGGTGCTTTAAAATCGTAAAGATGGTTACGTATATATCGTAGTAATCGGTAAGGAATCATTATATTTCGTTAAGATATAGGTTAGGTTTGTAGGTTAACTTTTTTTAATAGCTTTTAGGTGGTTAGTTAGTGAATATAACGTGTAATAATATATAATATTTATGTTAAGCGTTTATAGGAATAGCCTTAACGTTTTTTTATAATAATAATTTATTCCGTTAATAAAGAACCGCTTATTAACTTTATATTAGGTTCGGTATCGTTTGATCGTACGTATATCGACGTCGAAAATAATAATTAGATTACCGTTAAGGAAGTTAGTTATAGTAATATAAATTAATAGGTTATATATTTATACGGCTGTAAAATGTTTGTTATATTTGGTTTCCGGATTAAAGTTAATTAACGCTTTAAACGTTTCGAAATATCGTGTATTATACGAATTATCCATTAAAACAGCTTTAACGCGTTATTGTTAGGTTGCTGTCGAAGGTTGATACGCGTTATGAAAGGGCCCATACAAAAAAAGAGGTGTGATTTAGAAGCTAAGTGGGGCTAGGACACTCTGATTCGAAACGACAGTAAGGCCACAACTCTACAGAAAGGGGACAAATTAATCCGGTCCACTTCGAAAATCATACCAGAAACAGCGACTTTGCTACTTTTTCAATCAGCCATAATTTTGCAAAGAAAAATCTTAAAAATAAGCAAATTAAATTGTTTTGTAGATAATTACAAACAGCCTAGAGTTTCTTTCAACGTAATTATAAAATCTTTTGAATTGCGTAAGTTACATAACCGTTAACCTAAATTTAAGTTGAAATTTTTCGTTCCCTATACAAATCTGCTCCATTTTATATAGGAACTAAGGATTTTTAACAATTTTATACGAATACCTTAACGCAACTTTTGCAGTTTAAAAGATTTTACAATTCCGTTTAAGAAAACCATAAACCGTTTGCAATTATTCATAAAACAATTTAATTTGCTTATTTTTAAGATTTTCCTTTGCAAAATTATGGCTGATTGAAAAAGTAGCAAAATCGCTGTTTTTGGTGTGATTTTCGAAGTGGACCGGATTAATTTGTCCCCTTTCTGTACTGTTATATGTAATGGCCTAGCTAGGTTTGGCTTCCCCAAACGGTCGGGGCCGTAGAAAAGAAGGGACCGACCAAGGATCACATGACCAGCCTATGGCCGAACACGGTCGGTTCAACCACATTCGACCTTAAAAAACAAAAAAGAATACATACGTTTGTTACTTTTATAATTTTAAATAGCACCAGTTTATAATACAACTTAGTTACCTAGATTATCTTTCGTTATTTGTTATTACTAGACGTAACTAGTTTATGTATAATTGTTTAGTTTTTTATAATAATATTATTAAAATAAACCCGTACGATTAGGTTTAATAATAGATTAACTAGCACAGCCGTTATATATAACCTTAATAGAAGTTTGGTAAAATACGTGTTTTTTTAGAATTATCTGCTATTATTTAACTATTATCTCACTTTTTTATCTAATATCTTACGCTGCTTAAAACGTAACAAATAAGAAGCCGTTTTGCTATTTAAGCCTTATTTTTAAGGTTCCGTTATTTTTGTAAAGCTTTGAATTTTTAAAAAAAAGTTAGTTACTATATTAAACTTTTAGGGATATTTTTTATAGAAGGCGTTAGTGACGGCTGCGTTTACGGCGCAGCTGTAACCTTAAAAATGCGATCTGATTTTAGTGAGATAAAGGTATCGTACGAAATAGGAAAATGTATTTCGGAATTCGACGTTTCGTGCTAAGGAGAAACCGTATCGACAGATTAAACATTTATATAACAACTTCTATTATTTATTTCCTGAATAATAAGAGGATATGGTAGACTATTAAGTGAAGAATCTGCTTAAGTATAAGGTTATCTCGAATATATATAGCCTTGATTTTCTTTAGTTGTTGTAGAAACTCCATAGCTTTAATATAGTTGAATTATTATTTTTAAATATATCTTAAGTCTTCTCGTATTCTTGATCGAGCTTTTTTCTATATATTTTTGCTAGCAAAGGTCTTATAATCTTTAAAGTAGCCTTAATTTTAGTCGCGATCCTATCGCCAATTTTTTATAAGTTATGAGACCCTGCTAATTGCTTTTGTAATAACAACAATAAGGTTACTTTTCTATATCCTAGTTAAACTTTTACCGATTTATATTATTTCTTTACTTTAAAGATCGTCGAAATCACCTTTACTCGCTGGTAAATTTATAGCTTTATTAGATTATCCCTACTTGCCTATTACAAAGGGTTCAGGTAATCTTTTTAATAATTATTTTATTTCAAAGTTGCATTTTAAATCTATATTATTCGAAATTCTCTTCCGAATATTTTATTATAACCATATATATTTTAAATAAACAGTATTTGTTTAAAGGTAGTTTTAAGTTTAAATTATAATCTATCCGTATTAAGGTTATATTTATACGCGAAGGCTTTAATTAAGTATTTATTTCCTGTATAAAAAATAATCTATCCCAAGCCGATAATAATACACTTTAATTACGATATAGCTGTTATATAAATGCGGTTCTTTATATTATATAAAGGCGTTTACCAACTATAAAGAAACCTGGGAAACTTTTTATAGTTAGTATCAACTTTTCAATTTTGCTTTTAAAAACTTCGATTCGATACAAAACTATCTAAATAAGATAAAGTTTTTAATTAACCAATTAAAAACGAAGAATTTGGAATTGCTTGATAAATGGTTATAACCTGGATATTAAATTCGTTAACGGACGATTCAGAAGTTTTCGTCTAGAATATAACCCAGTTATTTTGTAAGAACTTTAAGTTTTATAATTCCGAAACTTTTTTTTCGTTGCTGATCGACGAGGCTAAAGATTAGAAAAATAAGAGACATTTATTAACATTTAAAAAAGCTAAAAAAAACTAGAAAAATAAAGATAATGAAAAACATTACGTTTATTACAAAACTACCGGTTGTATAGAAAAGAACTATTACTTTATTACTCTGATAAAGTTTTTTTAAGTTGAAAAAACCCTAATAATAAAATAAAAAAGAATTTAAAATAAGAGAAACAGAAAGAGAAGCTAAAGAAAAAGAAAAGAAGTAAATTAAATTTTACTTCTTCGAAACGCGAAAAAAGAAAGGTTAGAAAGTCCGCCCATATGGGTTAGCTTATCGATACCGATAATAAAAACCAATAGGTTAATATAGTCTAAGAAACGGCTTAAAAAGCTGTTAATTCGGGAAAATAACGTTTAAATATAGCTTTAAACGATTTCGAAAACCTGTTTATTTTTATTTGGGACTTTTATATTACCTGTTTAACACTTAAAAGAAATATAGATATAGATAAAGACGAAACCGACGTAAGTTGAAATAACCTCTTATATCACTCTTTAAATATACTTCATAAACGGCTGGTATATTTAAAATTAAAAAATACCAAAAGAAACAGCAATATAATTTATCTTATATATGAAAAAATGTTACATTTCACGCTGTAATTAATAAAGATTTCTTTTTTTATTTAAAACGGATTAATAAAACTATTAAATAAGGTAAACCTAATACCTTTTAAATAAAAGCGGTAGGTAATTTAAGATTTAAATTAATACAATCTAGCCGTAGCCGTATAATAAAAATGCATTATATACCAAAATTAGGTATATCCCTGTTTTCTATAAGCCTATAAAAAGAAGTATATATCTCGATCGATGAGGATAAAAGTATAAAGCTTTTTAATAAAGCTAAATTATAGTTAATAACTAAAGAATATTATAAAGAAAAACTATATTATATATCTTTCTAAGCTAAATATAATAATAATAATTAAGCAGCTATATTAGCCCTAAGCGATAAAGCTGTCGAAAATAAGCAGTTAATAACTTGGCATAACAGGTTAGGCCATATATTTTCGAAGCTTTTAATCGAATTCCTAGTTAGAAATAACATAAAAGTATCCAAGCAGGACCTTATAAACTTTAAGAACTGGAAATGTAATATATGTCTCCAAGTTAAAAAGCCAGAAAGTTTATATAAGGTATTTAATAATAAAAAGGAATATAATATTAACGAAAGGATCTACAATATATAAAAAGTCCACTGCCAAATATATGCAAGATAACATATGGGTCCAAGCCTGGAAAACAAGGCTGAGCCAATAAACAGAAATCATGCCACGATTAATTTTCACGATAGATACTATACCCAGTATCTTTAAACACGATAACTCTTCAAATGGTTTTTCACGGTTTGCCAAATATATAATAGGTATAAATATTATATAACGTTTCTTATTAAATCAAGCAAATACTTTAAAATTAAGCTATTAACTTTTAAATTAAAAATTGTAAAAGCCTTTAATCGCTTCAAGTTATAAGCTAAGAATCAATCTAATAGCAAAATTAAAAAGTTCTTTATAAATAATAAAACCGAATGTATCAATAACCGTTTCGAAATATACCTGAATAAATATGGTATAATATACCATATCATTCCCGTATATATGACAAAACTTAATAGTTTAATCGAACGAATAAACCATACTTTATTAAATGAAGTTGTAGCGTTTTTAAGTAAGTTAGGATTATTCTAATACCTTTAAAGTAAAGCTTTATTAACTGCTATATATATATATCACCGTAAACATTATAAAGTATTAAGTTAGAATATATATTTTATAATATATTACAGCTATAAGCCTTATATCAATTATATATATACATAGGAATTTATAATGCACTATAACACGAATAAATATAACTATAAGTTAGACTTCCATATTAGTAAAGCGGTTATTATAGGTTACTATACACAAAATCATTATTATAAAATATAGGATTTAAATAATAAGCGTCTTATAAAATCACAGAACGTTAATATATTGAAAAATCACTTTACCCGTAATAATAAAGCTGATTAAAAAATTATAGCTAAAAAGGGAGCCGAGATAGGAGCTGAAAAAGGGGCTATATTGCACCTTGAAAATTTCAATTCAACAAGGTTATCCAATAACAAATACAGTTTCGAAAAAGCTTTAAAAGCTTCAGAAGCTTCAGAAATCGAAGGTATAACTAAAGATAACGTTCCTATTTTACAGAACAAACCGGCTTTGTAATAATACCGTTATAACTAAAATAAAAACGTAACTAGTTAAAATCAACCCACTTTACAACCTATACCAGCTGGGAATAGTAACCTACCAGCTGATTTAATTAATATTTTTAATTATAAAAGTGTAGGAAATTCAAACAAAAAAATATAACACAATAGCAGCTACAGCAGCAGCAGCTAGAAATAAAAGCAGCAATTCGATCCCTATATTAACTCATATATCAAACGCTACACAGTCAATTTTAATATTAAATAAAAAAATATAATAATAATATATCCACTAATAATAACAATAGAAATAAAAGGCAACAAATAAATCAGATAGTTAAAGACTTTATTAAGGTAAGTACAAACCATATCCTATATACGATCGATAATACGTTATTATCGAATTAATTATTAAGTTTTTTTTTAAAAAAAAAGCTGATTTCGTATTAACAGTTTTAACAACAGAACCTAATATCTTTAAACAAGCTATATTAGGTCTTAATAAAGCCCTTTAGCTAGTAACTTGTAAGGCTAAAATTAAAAAAATTACAACATCAAAATACATATACTATAACCGATTTATCCTTAGGTAAAAAGATTATAAGGACCCGTTAGTTATTTAAGTATAAGCCTATAATGGATATAGATTCTATTAAATCCAACTAGGTAATTAATAAAGAAAAAGATAAAAGATTTAAAGCTAGATTTATGATGTAAGATTATAATTAACAATTAAATATTAATTATTTAGAAACTTCTTTAGCAATAGCTAAGCTAAAAATATAGCATTTACTACTAATTATAGCTGTTATTAAGGCTAGTATATTATACAATTCGATGTATAGAACGCTTTCGTTTACTTTAATATAAATGTAGAAATATATATATATATTAGATATAAAAGATGTTAGATGCGTTGTTGTATTCAGCTAATTGGGCAGTTTCTCAGTTGTCGTACTATTTTTGTATAGCCTAGTACCGGAACAATTATCCTCCGATTAGAGCGTAGCCTTTTGTAGTTAGTGTACTATAGCTTATCTGGCTAGCTAATATATCCTTTTAACACGTTAAAGAATTCGAGGCGTTAATCGTTATATTTCTATTACTTTTTAAAGCTATAGCTTTTTATTTTACTTCTTTTCCGGTAAATGTATTTTTTTAATTATTTAACTTTTTGTTAAAAATTATTATTGAAGTTTTTTTCCCTAAGTTTAAAGTTTTTATAATATGTATTAACTTTAGTTACTTTTAAAATACTTAAAGGCTTTTCGTAAGAGAGTTTTAGTTAATCTATTAATTAATATATTGTTTATAGACGTATAAGTTATTTTAGTTGGGTTGTTTTTATTGCTTTTTGTAATTAGTAATTATATATATTTACGTACCGTAACTTTATTTGTAAAAAGGTAACGTTAACGTTAATAAGCCATATAATTTTTAATTGTCGTATTATATATTTAAAGGTTTTGCATCTACGTTAACTTTTAATTTTTTAATTAGTTAAAACGCGAATATGGTTTTTTTAATAGCTTGGGTAAGGGATAATGATTCCGTTTCAGCTGTAGAAGTAGTTATTGTGTTTTATTTATTCGTCTGTTATTTTATTATTTTTCAAAATAGTTTTATAACGTATGTTTAGGAGTTTCTTTAATCGATTATATTATTTGCGAAAAAGATATCGTTTTAGTTATTTATCGAATCCTTATTACCGAATTATAACGTTAACGTTTTGATACTAATTAGGTATTATATAACGCGATTAGTTGTTTTATAGTATACGTTATTAAGGTTTTGATTAAATCGAGTAAGTTGAGATATTGTAAAAAAATATATTAAGTTTCGTATAGATTGTGACATATAAAATGGAACCGAATTTTTTGGGGTATTTATTAATAAAGTTTGGATGGGCTAAATTAGGATTCGGCAATAATTCGGTTTTTGTTATTGGTATTTTTAGAACGTTATTTAGATCCTTTTTAAGGATTAGGTAATTAATTAATTTATAAAATCGAATTAGGATAGTTAGACTTTTCTGTTAGACTTTTTTTTTAATTATATCGATTTTAAGGAATTACTAAAGGTTTTTATTTTTTGTAGAAGTAATTATATTGTTTTTGTATTTGCTTGATTAACCAATCGATAAAGGCTTGGTTTTTTTTGCTGTACGCGGCGATAATATCATTAACGTAAAAGAAAAGAATTATTACTTAGCGAAGGAAGTAATAGGGTTTATGAGGAACGGGGTTAATATTTAAACTTTTAAGCGTGTTAGTGAAAATCTTTTGCTAAAATAACAGCGATTCTTTTAGGCTGTATAAAGTTTTCTTAATTAAGAATATTCTGTTACGTTAAAGATATTGTTAGGGATTATGGGGTGCGCCAAGAACTGCAAGCTTGGCAAGTCCATGCATAGCCTTGCCAGATTTATAAATAGCTAACTGTCTCACCAACTTCTGTATTCTAGTTCTAGTTCTTCAGTCTTCATAATATATTACATTATAATCCATAACAGATATCCTAGAGGCGTTTTTATATATATTTGGTAAAGTAAATACATATTAATAAAAACGTTTATAGCGTTATATTATTTAAGCTTGAAGTCGAATTTAGCTGTAATAATTATTAAAATTTTAAAAGGTTTTCCGGTTAAGGTAAATACGTATATATTATTATAAGTAGTAAGTTGTTAATTATTTCGTATAACGAAACGGGTTTTATATTTCTAAAACTAGCTCTGCTTATTAAATCTGTAGACGTATATTTATATATATCTTAGGACCTGTGGTTTTAATAACCGACTAATCGACAATTTTCTAAAATTATATATTCTTATAATTTTACGAATGTGCCTTTTTAACGTTTAAATATATTTTTTTAATAGGTATGTACTTAGATTTTTATAATTTCCTAGCAGCAACGATAGGCTTCCTTTATATACTCGTTTTAAAGATTTTTACATCTATATTAAAGCTTTTCCGATTAGGGTGGCATTAATTTCGGGATTTTAATTTCTTTAACTTTCCGTAATTTACTGGTCGATTATTACGTATATTTACGATATAGGTTAAGCGTTTTGTATTAAATACGGCTTTTTATATTTTGTAGTCGATTTTGATTTTATATTTCGAAACGTACAGCAAGTTTATATTTATAACCTGTAAGATATTTTCGTTTTTTATTATTACGTTAGGTTAAATAACGTAATAACAATTTAGGATTATTTTTATTTTCTTTGTTAGCGTAATAATTATAATAGTTATTAAAGAGGACGTTAGCAGCGGTAACGGTTTAAAGGACGGTAATAGTTTGAATATAACGGTTGTATAAAGGTAATTTTTTTTACTATAACGGCTAGGCTAGTTAACCAACTATTAAACCTAGTCGTACGGGTTTATATTAGCAGTGGTATTGTGGAAAATTAAGTAATAACGATTATATTAGTTACGTTTAGTAATCGCAGATAATTAAGAATAATTTGTGTAATTAAGTTATATCACAAACTAGTGTTATCTGAGCTCTAAAAAGATAATAAGTGTATTTATATATTTAACGATTTCGAAGGAATGTTCTTAGATTGTTAAATTCGCTAATGATTCTAATGATTTTTTAGATTGTTAAATTCGAAAATAATTCCAATAATCCCTTAAATCGTTAAACTTGCTAATGATTTTAATAATTCCTTACATAACCGTATACCTAATTAATATTAGAGAATTTCTATTTATAACCGTTTTTGAAGGTTTAGATGTATTAGGTTATAATACGATTTTTTCACGAAATCTTCGTTGCGAAAATTGTAAGTTTCTTTTTTATTACTTGAAATATAGTTAATAAAATTCAAAAACCTGCTAAGCATTTTTTAAAAAGCGAAAGTTACGTAACGCGATAATTTATTTTTTGCTATTTTTTTAGGTTTCGTTTAAATAACCTTTTATTTTTATTATAAACGCCGAAACTTGGTTTGCAAATTTTTAAAGCGGACTTCTTCCGTTATTTCTCGTATGTTCGCTACAACCAAGATAATTGTAATGCGCAAAGCCTAAACCTCGTACAGTCTCAAAAAGTTATTTCTTAATATAAAAAACTGAAAGAAAAGCTAAAGGCGGCTATAAAAATTAAAAAACTGGCTAAAGCTTATACGCGCCAGATTTGGAAACAAAAGAAAATATAACATAACCGAATAATAAAGGTCGTAATACGAGGTAGCGATAACCTTAAGGAGTTGAAACGGCTGAAACGGAAGAAAGCTAGGGAAAAGGCGTTAAAGGCTTTTGTTCTAATTACGTAAGCTTTTACTCCGACCGATTGATCTAATATCACCGCTATTAATTAGTTCACTGTAAACGACGTAAACTGGGACGCATTTATAACCGGTTCCGGCATTATTAATAAATGTTCTTTAAAAGGTACTAGGCGTTTATGAGATCTTTAGCAGGCTGTAAAGTATTCTCGAAATTTAAATATTTTTTCTATTTAATTAAATATTAGATAAGTCTTTTTTTTTTTACGTATGTTTAGGTTTTTATTTTATTTTATCTATTAGTAAATTTTTTTGACTTTATGATTATATTCTGTATTAACTTTGATAATATTTATTATTAACTTAAGTAAAGAAACGTAAAAAGTTAGATAGAATTTAACTTTCGATAATAACGCCAATTCATAATTACTTTCTGAAATTTTCTTAATAATTTTATATAGGCCGATATATTTAAAATTACGCTTTTAATTTAGGCGTTTAGTTATAATGTTTTTGGTAGTTAGGTAGATTATGTCCCTTTTCGAAAAGGTCGGCCTTTTTAACCTTTTTTAGTTGTAATATTCTTTTATTTGATTACGTATAAATTCGAATTCCGTTTTTATTTTTGCATATAATTATTTAAATTATTCCGTGGTTAAAATAGTTTTGAACTTAATTAAACCGTTGTTATGTGGTTCTTTTGTGGATTTATGATATGAAACCGAAATTGGCGTTTGTTAAAATTATTTCGATGCTTTCGTAATAATTTGTATTATAAGCTAATTAGATTATCGGTAATCTTTTAACTTACTTGTTTTGTTTATAATTAGTATAACATCGTAAGTAGGTTTTAAAAGTTTGATTTAATCGTTCGGTTTGTTCGTTTGTTTGGGGTTTAAATGTCTTAGATAATTTGTAATTTAGGCCGATTTATGTTATAAGTCTTTGTTAAAACGTAAAGGTAAATGTGGTATTTTTATTTAAGATAATATTTGTTAATAATTCATATATATTGAAGATATATCGGAAAAAGATATATGTTATTTGTTTTACGTTAGGATTTTTATTATATAGTAAAAGAATTAGGAAAGTTTTGTAAATCGATTAACAATAACAAAAATATTATTATAATGTATTTTTATTGCTAGGTTTTTAAATAAAAGAAATTTGGTAATAAAATCTATAATAATCGAATCCTATAACCGTTATGAAATTAAAAATAATTGTAATTCTTTATATAGCTTGTACCGTAAAACTTTGTCTTTAACATAAACGTCGTATTTTCGTTTAACTTTCTGTATTACGGTTTTTATTTTAGGAAAATAATAGGTATGCTATTATCGTTTTAAGGTTTTGCAGATTTCTAGATATCCATAAGATGGGTATTGATATATATTCCATATTAGGTCTTGCTAATACTTTTTTAAAACCTGGATTTTATTTACTTTCTGGTTGTTAAGTAGGCTATTATGGTATTGCTATATTTTTTAATATAAATCGAAAAGCATTACTTTAACCGTTATGATTTATCATAATTTTAAATATCTCTTTAGAGTAACATTAAAGATTTAATAGCTAATCTTAATCAATTTTTCTTTACATCAGATTATTTATTAAAAACGTCTGTTTTTCCGTATTCGAATCCTTTTTAATAAATAATGATAAAGTCGTACTCCGCTAATTCCTCCGCGTAACGTGATTGTCGTTTCATAAATTCTCATATAATAATAAAACGGATAAACCTTTTGTAATCGGTATAAACCTTGAACAAATATACCTTTTTTAAAGTATATATCTGAATTCTCGGAAAGTCTTAACGATAACCATAAATTCTTTATTTAGGATAACATAATTTAATTTTGATCTTTTTAACTTATATAAATAAAATGTAATTAAATAGAGTATTTCTTAATTATCTTGGTATCCAATTATTACGTTTAACGCATAATTCGAAAAATCAGTTTCTAACTTAACTGGGCGTTTTGGATCGTATATAATCAATCCTAGTTTATTAATAATTACGTTTTTAATTTATTAAAAAGCTTTTCTTAATTCCGTTATCTAATAAAATTTGTTTCCCTGTTTGGTAAGATTAAATAAAGGTATCGTAATTTTATTAAAGTATTTAATAAATTTTCGATAATAAGTAACGAATTTAATAAATGCCTATATTTCTGTAACTATAATAGCGATTAACTATTTAGCAACTGTTAAGATCTTCTTCGGATTTATCTTAATATATCTTAAAGTAACAATATATCTAAGATATTCCGCATTTTATATATAGAACTGGTTTTTTTTTACATTAATTAACAAATTAGCGTTTTATAAAGCTTAAAGAACTGAATAAACGTATTCTGCATATACCTTTTTCGATTTTGAAAAAAATGAAAATGTCGTCTAATTAATACATAACGAAAATATCCAAGTACTTTCGAAATACGTAATTAACCATTCACGAAAAAGTTACTAATAAATTCGTAAATCTTATTAATATAACTAAGTATTTATATAATCTATATTTCGTTTTAAAAACCGTTTTTTATTCGTATCCTGGTTTAATCCGAATTAAATTATATCCGTTTTTAAAGTTTAAAATGATAAATTATTCCTTTCTTTATAAAGAATCCTTTATTGCAGTAATTAATAGTAAAAATATTTTATCTTTAACAATAATATTATTCAAGTACCGGTAATCCATTATTAAGTGTAACTTACTATTTTTGTCGGTATGAAAAATATAAGGTATCCGGTTAAAGATGTCGATTGTTGAATTTATTCTTTTTAAAATCTATCTTTTAGATATTCTCGTAAAATATGTAGTTCGGTTACGTTAAAATTGTAAATATGATAATATTAAGGTAAGATACCCTTTTTAAAAACTATTTCATGGTTTTATTTATTATATTTTAATAACTTTGTTTCAAGCTTTTTTTAAAACAATCGCTTGTATTTGCGATACTGTAATAATAGATAAGCCATGCTTTCTTCTAACTTTTCGAGCTGATGTTCTAGGATTTCGTTTATATTACAAAGCTATACCTAGATAATAGCTATAATGTATCGAATACATTTATTATGCTATTTCTCTTTTTTATATCTTGTTTTTTTAAATAATAAGGTTTTTATTGTATCTTTATCTTTATATTCGTTATTCTCGTTTTTGCTAATCAAATAAAGAAATCTCATTCGTTTTCTTATTTACCGACAAGGTATAAAACAAACTTTACCTAGCTAGTATTTTAATCGATTAAAGGGTTATACTGGTATAACTATGGTCTTCCTAGGATTATATCGTAATTCCTTATCGGAACGATGTCGAAATTAACTATTTAAATTCGTCCTTAAACAAAACTTTTAAAATAATCAATTTTACGTGTGAATTTTCCGTTATTGTAAGTAAATGCCTGACTTTCGACGTTTTTGGCGATATAAAAGTCCCTTTTATCCTTTTATAGCAATCTAAGCTAATTTATTATTTTCAGAATAATATAATTACTGTTTAAAACTTCGTAATCAATTATTGCAGTATATTAAAATATCTTAATTCGTATTTTTATAATAACAAAATTGTTAATAGCTTTTTTATACATAAGTCAAACATCCCCTTCACGCACCACCCCCTTCACGCCCCACCGAAACTTCGAGATATCTTAAACCCTAACCCCATCTTCAACTATTATTTAAACCAATTAAATAACATTTCCTTAAAAAAAGAAACATATTATTTTAATCCTTAAATTCTGGCAATTTTAACGATATAGGTATCGCTGCTTAATTACGTACTATTAAAGCGATTGATAAGGTTATAAACGGAAGGTTTATTCGGGCCGCCTCCAAACGGTACCAAATTAAACGTATTTATTTGCGCCGCAGAATTAAAGGCATACAGACCCGAAAAAAATATAACAAGGATCGCCAGAAAGTATCCGAAATCCTTAAAAACCGTTTAGTTAAATGGATCGTAACCCAGAGCCAGCTTGGGTACGCTCCTTCTTATGCTCGATTTCGTACGTACGCGTAACGGCTTTTCGTTAATTTTAACAGCCGCGAACGCCTAAAAAAAAAGTAAGTAACGCGATTTTTTTAACGCTATTATAAAATCAGGACTTTTAAAGGTAAGGTTATTAATTATAGGCGCTTAAACGGAATTACGGAAACCACTTATAACGTATTATTCAACCGCTTAATCCTGCCGGAAATACGGAAAATATATTCCCGGAATAAATATAACGCCGATAAATTCGGGGTAATAAAGGGCATAAAAAATAACTTTCTCGTATTCGGTAAAGCCTTTAAGAAATTCGTCCTTTTAAAGGATACCTTTAATCGCACGTAGATATCCGTTATAACCTATATCAACGCGGACGGACGCGTTTTTTCTCCGTTAATTATATTCAGCGGCGTTAACGTATAATAACAGTAATTTCCCGATACGGAAAATTAACCGTATGAAAACTGGTACTTTACGACGTTTTTAAATAACTGGACTAATACCGATATTAAGTTAAAGTAATTACGAAGGGTGTTTATTCCTTATACGAAACCTGCCAACCCCCGGAAATGGAGGCTTCTCATTATCGACGGCCATAACAGCTACATTACTGAAGAATTTATGTGGACCTGCCTGATTAACAAAATCTACATCGTCTTTTTGCTTTTACATTTATTGCACGCCTGGCAGCCGCTTAACGTAAGCGTCTTTTCCGTCCTAAAGCGCAGGTTCCGTTATTGGTTCCGGAAACGTTGCTACGGAAGGTTTTCGGAAGTAATAAACAAAACGGACTTTTCATAAGCGCTCGCCACGGCTTAAAAAAAGGTTACGGGGGTTTCACGATACATCAAATAAGGCTTTAAAGCAACGGGAATATGGCCTATTAATCGGAAAAGGGTTTTGAAAAACCTATATGTAATAAAAAGTAACGGCAGGGGAAATGCACCGGTTACCGGGTCGTTTATTATCCCGTAACAGTCCGATTTTCTCGAACCAATTATTTCCATAGGTCTTAACATACCTAAATCTTCCAAGGATATAAAGGCCCTTAAGAAAGCCCTGATTAAGCTCGACCCAGCTTTCGGGAAACCTACCGTTCGGCTCTTTTTCCGAAAGGTAGGTAAAGTACTTGATTTTTCTAACAGCGAATTAACCGCTTTCGAAAATTTTAATAACTAATTAACTTCAGCCCTTAAAAAGGCACGCCCGAAAAAGCAAAAAAAGGTTAAAACTAATCCCAATCAAAAATTCGTACGGTTAAAAAACGTTAAACAAATAAAGGCCGGGCTAAAGGGCAAAGCGCAAGGACCCTTTTTTGTTATTCCGCAAAACGAAGCTAAAGACGAAAAAGGGGAGGAAAACGATTATGATACTGATGATCCTGATTGTATAATAATGCGATTACGTTAAATCCGAAGTAGATTACTTCAGTGGTTGTTGAGTTATTGATTTTTAAAGAATTAACTGATTTGGAGATAGCCTCAAATTGGGGGTGGGGCGTGAAGAGGGTGGTGCGTGAAGGGGGTGTTTGACTTAACGTTTATTTTTTAGGCTTTCCAGCTATTTAACTTTGTTTTTATAATTATTTAATATGTTTTTCTTAACGTTGTAATGTTGTTTTTAATTTTATAATACGTATGGCGAATAATTTATTATATTGTTTTAAAGTAATAATATTATTTTTTATTTAATTAATTATATTTTTAAAACAATCTAGTTTTATTATTTAGTTATTCGAATTATTAAATTACTAACGATATTATGCGTTATATTAGGTTATGTTCTTTTACCCAGATTGTATTTCCTTTTTTAATTCTTATCTTTTTTAAGGTTAATCGTAAATATTAACTGGAATTGCAAATTATTAAGGTTTTTTCATATTACTTTCGTAACTATTTAATATGTCCATTCTTTTCGTATTTTGTAGTTATATATTTTAAAGAAACATATCGGGTCATTTTTTGAGTAATTCTGGCCTTTAGGCCAACTTTCTTTTACTGTAAGGATGTCGATGATATCCTATGTAGTTATCGCACGTAGGTAACGGTATTATCGTTTGATTTCTGGGGTTGTTTCCGGTCTAGTCGTAGAAGTTAAACTTTTAGTGCTATATTTGTCTAATACGTTGCTATATATAGCTTTGTTATTTTTCATGCTTCGGGGAGTAGGTTCGTTAGTAATGGATAATATGTAATTTCTTATATCGATTGACCGTTTCTGGCAGTAAGGCCACCTTCTATCCGTGGTATTCCTTAATTTATGCGTTTAGTTTCAGTTATTCGTACCGCTTTTCTTTTGTTTTATGTAATTGCGAACGAGGTTTAAGAGTGAATAACCTTTTCTATTATTGGACGATTTGGTACTGAAAAGGGTATTTTTAACGCTAATAATCTAAAAACTAGAAAAAGAAACGATAATAAGCGACGTTTTCGCAGCAGACGCCTTATTAAAGAAGTTTAATACGTTCTTCGATATAGTAAACGATTAAAAGACGAAACGGAAAATGCAGAGTAACTTCTACGTTTTAAAGGACCTTCAGAAATACGATGTAATTCTGGGTTTCCTTTAAAGTAATAATACCGACCCGGACCTAAACGTTAAAAAAAGAAATCGTAATATTTTTAATTAAAAAAGAAAACATTATTTTAGTTATTACGAAAAAGGAAATACGAAAGACGGCGAAAGAATTTAAAGGTATAATGGCCCTAATATTAGCAAACGCATTAGAAACGCAATATGGAAATGGATAAAAGAAAAACGAAAAAAGAAATTTTACGATTGCGTTATCAGAAAGTATTAACGGCGGAATAATACTTTCTTTTAAATATTAGAAATTTTAAGATATATTTAACATATCTTTTACCAGAATCTTTCTTTAACATTATTATATAAAGTACTATATCGACCTCGATAACGGATAAATCTATTTTAAAAATCGATATACCTGTTTTCGAAAAAGAAAGAAAAAGTATTACGAGAATATATAACGCAAACCTTGGTGAAAAATGGATTTAACGTTCCCGTAACCTTATAACAGCGTTTATTCTATTCGTCTTTAAATTTAAAAAAAAGTTACGGTTATACGTAGATTATCAAGGATTTAATAAGATTACCATGGAAGATAAAACGATATTACCGCTTGTTAACGAGATATGAAACAAATTCTCGAAAACGGTAATATATATTAAACTGGACTTGAAAAATACGTACTACCGGTTACATATTAAGAACAAAGGTAAATAAAAAACAGCTTTCCATACGAAATACATATATTTTAAATATAAACCGTGAAAAACCATTTGAACAGTCATCGTGTTTGAAGATACTGGGTATAGTATCTATCGTGAAAATTAATCGTGGCATGATTTCTGTGTATTGGCTCTGCCTTGTATTCCAGGCTTGGACCTATATAGTTACCTTGCATATTTCGAATATTTAATAATACCGTTCGGACTTTTTAACGCCTTAATATCTTTCTAAAACGATATTAATCGCATATTAATAAAGTTGGTGAATATTATTTAATTCGTATATTTAAATTACTATCCTTATTTACTTAAAGAACAAAATAAAATATATATAATATATTTGCAATATTTTCAAACGATTTTGTTAATAAGGATTTTATGCAAATGGGGTAAAATGCCTTGTTTATACGGAAAAAGTGTCGTTTTTAAAATATATCGTTAGCTTATAAATTATTAATATAAATTTAAAAAAGGTTAACGTACCATATAAGCGAACTACTGATATAAGCGAACCGCTCGTTTTTTAACACCCTAAACTAATATATTCAAATTAATTAACAATAACCTATTATGTTAATTTAAACTAATCGGATTTGTTTTCGTTAAACGTATTTACAGTTTTTTTAGAAGTACGCGTATTATGTCCGGGTTTGCCGCAAACGTTATATTTCCGTTGCTTCGTTTTTAATTCTTTTACAACATTGGCTTTTAGCTGCTATTAGCTATATTTTTCTATTACCTTCTTTTCGGAGGTTACGAAAGCTTATCTTTTTTATAGAGTAAGTATTCTTCCTTTTTAAAAACGTTTATTTTTAATTTTTCTGCGTTTGTTAAAAGATTAGTTAATTTTGCGCAATTTAACAGCCTTTTTATAAAAAACCGTTTCGTAAAAAAATATTAAGTTATTTTTAATTAAATAATTAACCGATTTAATTATTTTTATTGCTAAGTTCCCTTAATAAGTTTTTTTTTGTTTTTAGTATATTTCGAAAGATTTTTAAAAGTAGGAAAAAAAGGAACCAGCGAAGATAAACAATAAAACGGTCGACATGAATATAATTAAAAAGATTTCAAAATCGAATAAAGCAAATCTAGTTTTAGCAAAACCAGATTGAATATTATTAGAACGTTATAACGACTTTAAACCCGTTGTAAAAACCGGTAAAAAGGTTTTTTTTCGCAATTTAAATATGATAACATCGCATTAACTTTTCGATATAAAACGCATAAACGCATTTTAAAACAGAAAAACATAATACGTCGAAATGTTAAAACAAAAAAAAAAGGTATATACAACGTAATCATAACGTTATACGCGTAATATCTTTTTAAATTATATCAAATAATAACTTTCGTAACCGTCGAAAATAAAAAAACATTTCGTTTTTTTCTATAGGCATTCGAATATATTTATGTTATGTGTTGTTGTTTGGGATTAGAATATGAGGAATAATATAGGTATAATAAGGACTAGTTTGAAACTTGCCTTTTTTTCTTGAAATAGGAATGAGCAATTACTTATAAAGCAATTATTCTGCGATGATTTTGTAACGATTGCGTCAGGATGATACATAAAGAGCTTAGCGTTTTTTTAAGGATATGTATATTTCTTTAGCCCTTAATAAAGCTTTTCCCCTTTTAAACCTTTGTTTTTAAAGGCCTAAATAAAACTTGCTTTATTATATATTATAGTTAGTAAGATATTTTTATTAAGGGATTGTAACGTTTTTGTAATAAATGGAAGTAAGTGATAATTAGTAATAAGATGTAATCCGTATAATTCTTTTTAGATAAGCGGTATATCCAGGATAATTCGTAACGAGATAATTGAAATGCCGAAAGTTTTGCCGGCAGAAAAGCTTTACCGCTTTTAAGTGTATCGCTTTCGGTATATATAAACCAATTTTTTTGTTACTTAGTTATTCTTTTTTATCATATCGTATTTGTCGGTATGTAATTTATTATTTGTTCCCGGTAAGTTTGTTTTTTTAAGTTCGTTGCGGGTTTTTGTGTATTGCTGTTGTTAATTAATAACGAGGTAGATTTTTATTCGTAATTCGTTTTTAGATTCGTTTTTATACGTTTTTGATATAATCTTTTATAAACTTTTTAATTTCCAAGATAGCCCTTTTTAAGAAAAAGCAAGCCTGTATTTTATAAGTATTTTTCGGTAAATTCTTTTTTTTCGTTAATGGTTCGTTTTGAAGGCCGCCCGTAATATTTCGTATATTCGATATATTATGGCGATAGTTCGCGCGTTTAGTTATTACTATAAGGTTAATAAAACTTTGGAAAATATTAATAAATGCGTTACTTTTCGAAATAATAGCAAAGTTATAATTAAGGTAATTTTTATGCGTTATTACTTCTTAACGATGGTAATATTAACTTGTTTTTTTTTTAAGTTTACCGAAAAATTTATAAAGTTATTTTATAAATTTACCAAATTCGAAACCGTCGGTAAAGGCAAGATTAAAGTTTTTAAGAGAAATTTCGTTACTTATAAACGCAAAGTAAGTTTTTTTCGTTTTTTAGCGAATATTTTGTTAATATAATATTTAATTCGAAAAAGTTTAAATTAACGTTAAAGTTTATTACGATAAAATATATTAAGTTTATAAAGAAAATGTAAATTTTTTTATAACGTTTTCGTAACAAGTTATGTAATTAATTCGTTATTAACTTAATATTAATTTTTTTTGCAGTAAGCGCCGTACTTTTTAAGCTTATTATTTTAAGCTTTTATCCGATAATAACGGGGTCGTTTTCTTTTTCGCACTTCGCTTTTTTGTAATTTTTTTAAAAAGATATTTCATAAGTAAAGAATATCCTTACCGTTTTCGACGTAAATATTTAACGACTTTTTTTCCTTAATTAAGTACTAACTTTTACGAAAGGAAAAATTAAATATATTGTTAATATTACCGAATAATACGTTATTTTTATTACAAAAGATAATAAATAAAGTAATAAGTAAAGCGATAACGATATTTAGGTATTTTTACAATAATTAAGTAGTTTTCGTTTCGATATTATTACGAGTTAAATCTAGGTTTCGCTTTGAAATACCCTATAAACCGTAAATATTTTATTACGAAATAAATATATTTAAAAGTCTAACAGTAACGTCCTTTAATAAATAATAAATAATAACTAACGTTTTTTTATATTGCGATCTTTTTGTTATGCCGTATTCTTTTTAGTGATTTTTTGTTTTTTAAATTCTTTTTTTTTAATAACGTTTTATATAAAATGGCGAGTTTTTTAATAAGTAATTACGAGGTTCTTAAGTATTTTTTTCAGGGGGAAACCTTTTTTATTTAATAAGGTATTGTTTGTTTTTGTAACTTTTTCGGTATGCTAGAATTTCTTTTATTTTTTAACATTTTTCCGTTTTATATCGAAGTTATTTTTTCGTTTTTTAAGGTTATTTTTATTATGTTATAATTTTAGTAATAATATAAGGAAAACGTTATAGAATTTGTTATATAAAGATAAGAGTTATATTTTATACGTTAATTTCGAATTTATAACTGTCATAATTTAAAAGGGTTTAATATATTTATTACAAACCTTCCTATTAGGTTTTTATTAGTTAATATATTTAATGGAAATCTTTACTTATTGTTTTTTTTAAATTCTTTTCGTAAGGCGGTTTTTGTTCTAATATTTCTTATATATATTTTGGGCTTTATAAAGTTGTTTTTATAACATTTCTTTTTTTTTAATATCGTTATAACTTTTTCTTAGGTTATTTTAATAAGTTTAAAGTTTTTGAATTATTTCGTTATAAATGCAACATTTCCTGGAATTTGTAACGTATACCCAAAAAGCGTTTTGGCTAGTATTATTTTGGTTGTTAAATAATAATTGTTGTTATATATAGATTACGCCGTTAATAAATATAACGTTTAATTTATTTAATTTAAGTCGTAAAATATTCGTAGATAATATTTTAAAAATTAATTTTGACGTTTCGTTTGCTTATTTGTTTATAGATAAAAGGTTATATTTAGTTTCCGCTTAATTATAAAAACTTCGTAAAAAGTTTTCAGAAAATATTTTTAAATAAAAAGTTACGGTTAAAATTTATATTATTAGGCATACCGTATTAATTAAAAACGTAATAAAACAATATTTTAACTAAACCGTTAACGGTAAGTTTCGTTATCGTAACGATATAATAAGTATATTTCGTTATTTTATTTATAACAACGAAAATAACATTATAATTTTTTTCGTTAACGTCCCACACCCTCTCCCCGCTCATACCCCCTCGCCGCTCGTTTTTTGGCACTTCGCAACAATCAATCCAAATAACTCAACCACAACACCTCCAATTGATTTAAATCAACCGTATTCTCTGTCGCTAACAGTATTTACAGCTTTGGAACAAATGCATGCATTATATCAAGACTTGCCGCGGATGTATATTGCTATTCCTTCCTCCCGACGGTCTTGCAACCGACTACCTTTTAACGCGTTTAAGCTAATATTACCCCTATTTCGAAAGTACTGAAACCGACCGACATAAATACGATTACCGGCCGAATCTCCCAACCCGTATACGCAACCGTTTTTTGGCCGGCTTTAATACGTGGAAGATATTCGCAAAATACGTCGTATTGGAAAAGCTGCAGGACGCGTAGTAAGGCTGTGGGGCAAGGCTGTAGGGCTTGTTATGGGGCACGTTCTAGGGCGCGTGGTAAGGCGTGTTGCGGTATTGCAGAACTTATTGGAACAACAATTCGATTCTGCGCGTTTTAAATTATTAAAATAAACGTTTCCAATAAAGAAAATGACTTACTATACGGGATAAACAAGTTTTTTTGGCTAATAAAAGAAGTGGTAATAAAATATTATAATTAATAACTGTTACAGGTAATCGGTTGTAAGAAAGTTAAAAGAAAAAATAGCAATATAACATCCGCGGCAAGTTTTGATATAATGCATGCATTTGTTCCAGAGCTGTAAATACTGTTAGCGACAGAGAATACGGTTGATTTAAATCAATTGGAGGTGTTGTCAGATATAAGGGATATCAGTTGCGTTGTTCTATTGAGCTAATTGCGTAAGTGCTCCGCATACGCACTGCTTTTGTATAGCCTAGCAACGGAACAATTATGCTCCGATCAGAGCGTAGCTAGGGTGCTTTAACACCCTGGCTAGCTAACATACCCCTTTAACGCTTTGAAGAATTCGGGGCGTTGATCGTTATACTTAATCACTTTTTAGAGCCACAGCTTTTTATTTAACCTTTCTTTCGGTGATCGTATCCTTTTGATTAGCTAATTCCTTATCAGAAATCGCTTTTAGCGTCTGCCTGCGGTAATTTAAGGCTTTTGTGATATTTACTAATCCTAGTTGTTTTTTGAAGTGCTTAAAGGTTTTTCGTAATAGGGCTTTAGTTAGTCCATTAGTTAACATGTCGTTTATAGATATATAATTTACTTTGATTAGGCTTTTTTTTGTTGCCTTTCGTAACTAGTGGTTATGTATATTTACGTGCTGTAGCTTTGTTTTTAGAAGGGCGACGTTGGCGTTGATAAGCCGTATGGTTTGTTAATTGTCGTATTACAAATTTAACGGTTTAGCATTTAGGCCAATTTTTAGTTCCTTGATTAGTTGAGAGGTAAATAAGGCTTTTTTAGTAACCTGCGTAAGGGATAATAATTCCGTTTCGGTTGTGGAAATAATTATTGTATTTTGCTTATTCGTACGTTATTTTATAACTTTCCCAAATAACTTTATAACGTAAACTTAAGAGCTTTTTCGATTGAGTATATTGTTTGCGAAAAAGGCGTTGTTCCAGGTATTTAAAAAATCCTTGTTACCGAACTGTAACGTTAACGTTTTGGTACCGATTAGGTATAATATAACGCGATTAGTTGTTTTATGGTATACGTTATTAAGGTTTAGGTTAAATCGGGTAAGTCGGAATATTACAAAAGATATATCGGGTTTCGTATGGACCGTAACATAAAAGATGGAACCGATTTTTTTTTGGTATTTGTTAACAAAACCTGGATAGGCCAGATCAGGATTCGGCAGTAACTCGGCGTTTGCTATTAACGTTTCTGGAAAGTTATTTAGGCTTTTTTTGGGAATTAGGTTAGCCAGTTTATTTATAAAGTCGGATTGGGATAACCAGATTTTTTTATTGGGTTTGTTTTTAATTATTTCGATCCCAAGGAATTACTGTAAGTCCTTACCCCTTATAAGGGTATACCGTTTCTGTATTTACTGGATTAACCGATCGACGAGGGCTTGGTCTTTCTTGTTATATGCGGCGACAATATCGTCGACGTAAAAGAAGAGTAGTACGCCTTTGCAAAGGAAGTAATAGGGCTTATAAGGAACTGGGTTAAATCCTAAATTTTTAAACGTGTTAGTAAAGTCTTTCTGCCAAAGTAACGGTAATTCTTTTAGGCTGTATAGGGCCTTTTTAATTAGGAGTATTTTACCACGTTGGGGGTATCCTGGAGGCGTTTTTATGAAGATTTTATAAGGTAGATTTGCGTTAATAAAGGCGTTTATAGCGTTATATTGCTTAAATTTTAGGTCGAATTTAGCTGTAATAGCTATTAGGGCTTTGAAGGACCTTCCGGCTAAAGTGGATATATATATATTGTTACCAGCGTTTTTAAGCTGTTAATCGCCCCGTATAACAAAGCGAACCTTGTATTTTTGTAACTAGTTATACTTATTAAACTTATAAACGTATATCTATATATATTTTAAAACCTGTTTTCTTTTAGTAATGGATTGATCGACGATCTCCCAGGATTGTATGTTTTTATAACTTTGTAGGTAGGCTTTTTCGGTTTTTAGGAATAACTTTTTTAACGGGTGTGTATTTAGCTTTTTATGGCTTCGTGGCAGTGGCAGTAAGTTTTTCCTGTGTACCCGGCCTTACGACTTAGGTAGCACCTTTATTTTTGATTTTGTTTTTGGTATATTAAAGCTTTTTTAATTAAGGTGGCGCAAGTTTTGGGTTATTTTTTTCCTTAAGCTTCCGTAGTTTACCGGCCGATTATCGATTATACCAACAAAATAGGCTTTCCGTTTCGCGTTAAACGCGGCCTTTTATACCTTATAATCGTACCGATAATTATTTTTTCGATACGGAACGTACGGGAAGTTTACGTTTATAACCCGTAGGAAGCCTTTGTTTTTTATTGTTATTTTAAGTTGAACAGGGTAACAGAAGCTTAAGGTTTTTTTTATTTTTTCCGTCGGCGCAATAATCGTAATAGTTATTAAAGCAGACGCTGGCGGCGGCGATGGTTTAGGGAACGGAAGTGGTTCGAATATAGCGGTCGTATAAGGATAATTAGTTTTTTGTAAGTAGGCTTGTTTTTTTTTATTCCGTACGTTATTTTGGATGACTGTGCTTTTTTGAAGCCATTTTTTTTGCCTAGCCGGTAACTGAATTATTTTATTTAGGTTTTTATTTTTTATGTATATAAAGTGGCCATGGGCCTGATCAGGTACGTAAACCTGTCGGAATAGGTTCTGTAGTTCGTTTTCGGTAACGTAAAAAAGGTTGTTTTTTAAGTTTTTGATATTACTTGAAAAGGTAACCTTTTCGTTAAACTGTACGTTTCGAATAGTAATAACCTTATTCGTTAAAGGGTTCCAAATCTCGTAGATATTTGTTAATCGATACCTGACGAGGAAGCTTATTTATGCTTTAGGATTTAGCTTTTGAAGCTTTTGTTTTTTTTTTATGGCAGCGGTCGTTATAACGTAGGCCATATAGCCGTAAGCTCGCAAATGGGCCTGTTGAGGCTTACGATTAAGTACTGGGACGCCGTTTTTATATATTAAGTAAATGTAGTAAACTTCGTATGGCATCTGCCAAAAAAAAGCGTATTTAAAGGTACGGTTATAAAGGTATACCGCAGTTTTAAAGATATATACGATTAGAAACGTAGGTAATTTAACGCCATTTCGCATAGTAGTCGTTTTTTTTTGATTATATTCCCTGAACGTTCCGTACCCCCGTTCTAGGCCTGGGTATATGGTGTTAAGGGCTTAAGCCTGATGCTGAAAAGAGGCGACTGGAAGATATCTCGAAGTAGGTGATTTTTTAGAATTTCGTTATCGCATTCGATTACTTATAAAAAGACCTTGTTTTGGTTTTTTAAAACGTTTAGTAGGTATCGGAACGTAATAATTAATGTATCCTGTTTTCGGTTCTTAAGGTAGATATCCTAAATAAAACCTAAGTATTTATCGGTAGCGAACATAACGTATTTGTATTTTTCAGGGTTTTTTTCGAAGTTAATAAAGTTAATGGCTATTTTTTGCCTTGATCGGGAAGTTTTTTTTCTGGGTTCGCGGCGTATTTGCCTTTTAGCCTTCGTTTTGCTACAAGCTTGGCATTTGATAATTGTAAGATCCTTTAGCCGGATTCCCTTGGCATGGAACTGCAACTGGGTTATTATTTCAGGGCCTGGATGGCTTAATCGCAGGTATTACAGGGTACCGTTACCCGTATACGGTGGCCTTGATGTTTTGGAGTTGATATTTCGTTTGTAAGTAGTTAGGGCTGTAAAAGACGTTATTGCGTTAATATTTTCGATAACAAATTGATTAAATTTGTCTGTTAAAGTAGTTACAACTTGATTAAATTTATTTCGAATGTAGTTGTTAATTCCTTTGTTGTTTTACCAGAAACCTTTTTTTCGGAGCTGTCGAAGTAATACCAAATTGCAAGCGAATTTTTCGTAATGGGTTACGTTATATAGCCGCAACGCTTTCGTACCGGTAGGGCTTCGAAGGAGCACATTAATTTTTCCGTAGCTTCTGATTGGGACGAAGCTGTTGCCCGTATATATCCCGTTTTTTTGTACGGTTGGTTTAAAGTTTAGGAACCTGCTAATAAGGTTAAAAACGTGTATTATAAACTTTAAGTTTAAAATGGACGAATTCCGTAAAGGGTAAGACGATAAGTTCATAGCAGCTTGTTAATTAGTAATTAGGAAGTACGCCAGGATTCGTTTTATTCCCTTTAAGAGTTAATATGTTTTTTTTGTAGTTAAATTATTTATGGATTTGGATATACGGTTAATTTTTTCCTTTAGGGATTAATCGGAAGTTATTCGATTTTGGATTAATTTTATAACTGTTTTGCTAGGTATAAATTCTGTTGGAGCTTTATTAGGGAACGCATAATAATATTAAGGCAGTAAATATATTGGGCTTAGGTACGTTTTGTAGCGAGTCCCTTAAATGTCCGATTCGTTGCGTTTTTGTTTGTTAGGGTTTCGGTCCGTATGGGAACTTCTACGGTTATTTCGCTTCGGTTTTCGTATAGGGGTTTTACCTTGCGGTAAGCGGTTAGAAGGTTTGGTATCTTTTTGATTAGGATTATTTTGATTAGCAGGTTCTGCAGAAGCTCCGTGGAAGATCGGAAATAATGCCTTTATATTCCGTGATGTAGAAGGATGGGTTATAACCTAGTAATCCAGAAGGTTAGCAGCCGCTTTTTGGTAGCTGATCGTGCCGTTTTTAATTTCAGCCTTCCGTACCATCTGGAAGGTGGTTGTTTAATTTTCTATAAAAGGAGCTATTGCTGTATACAAATCGTTAACCTATATAACCGTTATTTTAATTTCTGGAACGCCGTGTTGCTGTCCCTGGGTTATTATTTTTTGTTATTTTATAATTTACTCGTTTAGTTTCTTGCTTAACTTTGCGGCTTGTTTTAGTTTTTTTCGATATTTTCGTTAGGTATTAATTAGGAATCTATTGTCGTATATCTTGCCGGATTCGGCCATTTTGGCGTACTATTTCCGTAAGTTCTTTCCTGGAAGAAAACTTGTTTTTTTGATTGCTGGAGATATAAATTCCAGGATTTATTTCGTAAAATCGTTAATATTTTTTCGGAAGGTATTGTATTTGCGATTTTTGTAGGTATATGCCGTAAAGTCCTAATTGTAGGCTTATTTGTTTTTTGTTGTTATTTTTAAGATATTTATTAGGTGCTCTGTAAGGTCGATCTTTTCGGTGGTTTTTTTTGAAAATAAGAAAGAAGATAAGGTATTGGTTTGCGTTTAGTGGCGAATTCGTTTTTTCGGGTAGGAGGTTATATCGGGTTCTACAGGTCTGACAGGCCATTAAAGTAACTGATCAAAATCGATAAAATCCCATATATTAAACGCGCACGTTTTGGATTAGAATTCGCCTTTAAAACGGTCCCAGTTTTTAGGTTTCTTATAAATAACAGAGGAGGTTGACGGTACGGTTGCTATTGTTGTTATTAAAATATATTAAGATAATCGCTATTGATATATAGCCTATATCGTCTTAACAACAGCTGATTAATTAATAATTACTTAAATTAAACGAATGAGACTCTTAATTGTTAGATATAAGGGATATCAGTTGCGTTGTTTTATTAAGCTAATTGCGTAAGTGCTCCGCACACGCACTGCTTTTGTATAGCCTAGCAACGGAACAATTATGCTCCGATCAGAGCGTAGCTAGGGTGCTTTAACACCCTGGCTAGCTGACAGGTGTTGTGGTTGAGTTATTTGGATTGATTGTTGCGAAGTGCCAAAAAACGAGCGGCGAGGGGGTATGAGCGGGGAGGGGGTGTGGGACGTTATGCGGTTTTGTAAATACTGGCAGGTTTGCAATAAAATCTATGTTAATTTTTTGAAACGGGCGATTTAGAATTAATAACTAAATAAGCTTTCCGTAAAGTCGATATTATGCCGCTTTAAAATTTTGGTATTTAAGCTAGTTTTTTAAGTAATTTCTTACGTTTTATTTTTGCGTTTTTTAAAATTAATTTCGAACTAGCCGTTTGTATGTTTTTATTACGTCGAAATGGCTTATTATAAAAAGATTATGATACTGGTTAGCGAGTTTTTTACGTAAATCCGGGTTATATGGTATAGAAATTACGTTTTTATATTTTAATAAGCCGTTTTTTTTGATACGTTACAATTATTTATCCGTTTTGCGTTTTTTAGAACGCTTAGTTTCTTAAGTTTTGTTAAAGATAAATTTATTTTTTTATTGCAGCTTAAAAATTAAAGTAATTACGAAGTTCTTTTCCGGTAATAATACCGTTTCGGTAACGTTATTAACATTTTGTTACCGTAAAACAAGTAATTCCCGATTTATAGTTTCAGTTAGTACATACCTTATTTTTTTAGGTACATTTTAGCTGCTTTGTTTTCAGGCCTGCATACATTTTTTAACGAAATATTTGCGATTTTTTTGATAAGCTAATAGATATTTGCAGTTTTAAAATTTAATTGAAGCATTTTTATTTTCAGTATTTTTTATTACTTCGATGTAATTTTTTTAGGTTTTTTTTCGTTATTTTATAATAAATTAAGCCTTTTTGATAATTTATCGGTTGGGTTACTTTTTCCTGGCCGGAATGTAATAACGAAATTAACGGTTACGAAATAATCCAGTTATTTTAGCTGTTTTATATTAGGCCGTTATTTTAATTCCAAGTATTTAAAATTGAAATAATTTGTAATAATCTTAATAGAAAATTACGAATAGCTAATAAAATAACGCTATTTTTCGAAAATGTTAATAATAGCTAAAAGTTTGTTATTTTTTATAACGTAATAAGTTTTTTTCGACGTTATTTTTTAAGACGTAAATATTATTAAGTATTAACGGTTTTTTTATAATCGGGATATAATTGTTTTAATAGTTTTTTAACGTATTTATTTCGATACGAATAAGTAGTAACAAGTTAAAATACTTAAGTATTTTTCTTATTATAAAGATTGCTTGGAATATTTTAAACGTTATTGTTTTGCGGAAAGATAGCTATATAGGGTTTTTAACTTTTTCGCCAAGTCGATTCGTTAACGGGACATATTACTGTCCTGGTATAAGTGGCTCGTACGCCCCACCTTATTTGTATTCGTTCCTGGAAATGGCTTTACAGGACTTCTCTTCTCTTCCTTATCTTAATATATTGAGCCTTTCTCTAGTGATTGGTATATGCGCCGCCTCTCCGTTTCTGTGCCATAACAGAACAGATATTTTTGTATAATTTTTAATAAATTTTCGATAAAAATTTAGAAATTTTAGGAATACTTAAATATTATAAATGTTTTTCGATAACGGCTAGGTTTTAATAGTTTCGACGTAATTTTATTTTATTTTAATATTATTTGGCAAGATTTAAAACCTTAAAAAAGAAATTAACGATATATAAAATTTACATTTATTAATATTTATGTAAAGTTTTTATTTCTTTAATTTTTCGATTATTTTTCGTATATGTTATTCGTATTTTGTTAGGTTTTTGTTATATATTAATATGTCGTCGAAGTGAACTATATAAATGTAATTTACTAAACGGGTTAACATTTACTTAATATATATTTGGAATGTAAATAAGCCGTTGAAAAGTTTAAACGGTAATATTAAGTATTCGAAATAACTATATTTCGTTTTAAAAGCGGTTTTTTATTCGTCGCCTTTTTTAATACGTATTTGACAGTACGCATTTTTTAAGTCCAGTTTTGTATATATTTTAGTAGTTATTAAACGATTTAAAATTTTTTATATTAGCAGTAACGGAATGCGGTTTTTGCGAGTTATCCGATTAAGCTTTTTGTACTCAATATAAAGGCGTAACATATTTTCTTTTTTCGGAGCGAATAATATAAGGGTTCCGGTTAGGTTATTGTTTCGCTTAATTTATTTTTTTATTTTTGTTACCTTTAAAAACTTTTTAAAAGCTTTACGTTTTTTTTTAAAGTGGGTAAAGAGGTTTTTAAGGAAGTTTTTTTCCGTTAAATAAGTTTATCATATGTTCGTAGAGTGAATGTTTTGGTAATTTAGTAATTTTTTTGAAAATATATTGGCGTAATTGCTGTAATATTTTTTTGGTATTTTTCATATTTCTTTGGTATAGGCTTTTTATATTTTTTTGTCCGGTATTACTTTATTTTTTTATTCGGTTTTGTAGGTATAATAGTTATTACTGTTATAACAAAGTTATTATTTCGTAAATTTTTCGTTAAGTTAATAACTTTAATATCTTTGGGTTCGAATCGATGTTTATATTGAAATAATAATTAATTAACGGTAGGGTTTATTTTTTGAAGTTATGGAAATTTTAATAAAATATCCGGTTTTTTTGTTTTTACGATAATGAAGTAATATTGTTTTAATTTCGTAATGTTAAATAAGTTTGTAATTCGTATTTATAACGTAATATATCCGTATATTATAATAAAGTTGCTTAAGTAAGTTTTTAATTTCGGTTCGGGTTTTAATTAAAGTAATTAGTTATTTTTTTCGCGTATTTCGTAACGTATTGCGTTATAATTTACTTTTAAATTTACTCAGTTCCGAAAAGTTATTTATTAATTTTTGGTATATTTTTAAAATATAATATATATGTAATAAGGATTTCTTTTAAGGAAAGTTATTATAGGATTCGAATTAATATTTATCGAAAATTCTTTCGGATATTTTGTTCGGAAATGATTTTTTTTGTTATAATTAAAATACGTCGTTTTAAGGTAATAACTAGGTATATAACCTTTTTTAACGTAATAGCCTCATGTATATATTCGGAATATATCCGATATATTTTGATTTTTTTTAAGATATTCGAATTTGCGATAGTTTATTCTTCCGTATTTAAAGCAAGTTTTTTACGGTATTTTTGAGGGTTTTTTGCAAATATAATCGTATTTATTATGCGGCTTAAGTTTTGTAGTAATTGCGAACTTTAAGGTAATTACTGGGTTTTAGGGAAATATCGGTTCATTTACGACGTAAGGTTTTTTAAAGCAAAAGCCCGGAATAGTAATTTTGTATTTAAGGTTTTTTTATAGGCTGTATTTAGGGTTTTTCGTAAGGTAGTTACGGATACGAAATTGGTTATATAAGGATGTAGCCGTATAATAAAACGATTCATTACGGAAATAATATTACTTACTTATAAAAATGTAACGAAAGTTTGTTTATATCGTTAATAAAAAACGTCGACCGTTTCGTTAAGTTTTTAATATATCGTATCGAATTTTGCGTTAATAAAAGTAAGCTGCTGTATCGCATTTTCGAAAGTATTTTCGAAAACTGTTTTTAAGCTTTGTTAATTTATAAAACGAACATAATAAAAACTTTATATTTTAGTTTTTACGGCTTCGTTATTTTCTTATAATTTTAATAAATATTTACGGGTAAGTTAAATACGATATGCGTTAACGTATAGTTTATTCCGTAAAGTTATAACGAAAACTTTTAATTTTTAAAGGTAATATTTAATTAAGTTGTAAAATTCGTATATTTTAGATAAGGTTTGCCTTAATACTTAAGGTTAAATACGGTTTTAAGTAATTTATTTCCATTTTTTATCTTTTGCGAAATTTTAATTCGTTCGCCGATAGGTAACGTAAATTTTTTAACGTCCGAGCTTATCGGAAATATAAAGTTTGCAAGTGCTGTAATTTCCGAAGTCCTTATATTAACGGTACTGTTAAACGTTATAAAACCTAGCTTAAAGGAAGTATGTAAAAAGTTTGTTACATTTTTGTTAAGGTTACGTAATATAGCATTTAGCTATTGGACTTTATGGTTTAGCTATAAGCGTCGTTATTATTTCGTAATAATGTTTTGCAGGTATTATTTTTTTTTCCAAGCGGTCGTTTTCGGTATTTAATAATTAAGTTTTTTTTCGTACTCGTTAAGCTGTTGCCGGGACCTTAATAACGTAGGTTTAGGTTTTAAGGTTTAAGTAAGCTTAATGGCTGGAACAGCCGGTTTGTCGTCGTACGTTGTCGTAATTATTTCGCTTATTTCTTACGGTTTGATCGAAATAAGGAAATTTTAGTTCGTTATGTGTCGTTGATTGGGATTAAAGTATAAGAAACAATACGGGTATAATAAGGATTAATCTGAAATTTGCCTTTCTTCTTTGAAATGGGAATAAGCAATTACTTATAAAGCAATTACCCCGTAATAACTTCGTAACGATTACGTTAAAATAATACATAAAGGGCTTAGCGCCTTTTTAAGGATGCGCACATTCTCTTAGCCCTTAACAATTTATCGAAATATTAAATTTATTTTAAATTTAATGCATTCGTTATTTAATTAGCAGGTAATAAGTTATTACGATATTAAAACCTAAATAAGTTTTTTTTATTAAAAAATAAATAACGGTAAAACTTAATTCTACTAATTAATAACTTATATAATTATAACTTATTCTTAATTATTTTATTATATTTATTTAGATGTTTTAGGTTTTTCGATATTTATAATTACTATACCGCATATTATGAAAAACCTTATTAAAAAATCCGTTTTATTAAATTTATAAATATTTTTTATAATACCGTATTTTATAATTATAACCCGAATAAACTTAAATTATTTGCAAAATACTTTTAAGTCTTTAAATAATACCTTTTAATAATTAGTATTTCGACTTAAATATATTTTAAGCTTTTTTTACCATCGAACGAAATTTAACGCCCAGTTAACTTTAACGCGTTTTTAACGTATTAAGGCAGTAACAAATTTCTTATATTTTTAATATGTTAACGCCAAATAGGAAACGCTCGCGTATTGAAATTAAGGATTTTTTAGACAATTAATTTCTTCTTAATCGGCGTTAACTTTCGCAAATTAGAAATTATATCGGTTTTTAAAGTAATTTCGGAAACGTTATATATCGTATAAAAACGCTTATAACTAAGTTTATTTTCGATTCTTTTATAAGCCGTTCCATAATATTAGTGTTAAAAAATAAATGATTAAACTTAGAAGGTTATAATGCTAAGAAAAAACGAGCGGTTCGCTTATATCGGCGGTTCGCTTATATTGAATTGGGACGGGGCAACTTAAAGCTGTTGTATACAGACTTCTTGATCAGAAGCTTGGAAAAAGGAATGTCGGGCGTCTTTTGCTTGCTGTGGAAAACTACATACAAGAGTTGGTAGGTCAGCATTTTATAGACCATCGCCGACCCACTTGGCGTTGCAGCCCAAAGCAGCTAGAAACGGCTCGAAGGAGCTAGAGCAGCTGTACTAGCTGCAACAGCTGTACTGTACCCCATACCACTTCAATATGCTACGTTAAAGCATTTTAAAAATAGAAAAACCCAGCAATATCTACGATATCTAGGTTTTTTAAGTTTTGTAAGATTTTATAAAAGGTTTATTAACAAATATTTAAGAATAACGGCTTTTTTATAAATTTATTAAAAAGTCCCAATAAGCAAATATCAAATTAGAAAATAACAATATACTAGCATTCCAGAAACTAAAGATACTTTTTACGAATATACCGTTATTTCGTTATTTCGACTTAGGGTTACCTATAAAGATAAAAAAAGCGTTTCGAATTTCGTTATTAATATTATGCTTTTATAATTATATAGTAACCGATAATACCTAATAATCTTTATATTTCGAAAACTAAAAAAGGCGGAATTACGTTTTAATATCTCAAATATTAAATTATTGGTTATTATATAAGCTTTTAAATGATGGAAATATTATCATATTTAGGCGTAATATACGCTATAAGTAATTATAAATTATTTAAACCATGAATATTTACTACTCAAATCTAAATTAAATGTAAAATAAATAAGATAATTAAAATAGTTAGTTAATTTCGACTTCGAAATTTATTATCGAAAAAGCTAGCAAAACCCCGCAAACAGGTTGTTAAAGCGACCAGACCTAAAAAATGCCGCTACAAAATAACAAGCTAATAAACAGATTTTATTTTAATACTTAAAAATATTTAAAATAGAATTTAAAAGATAATTAATAACATATATTAAAGCAGCGAAAGTTCCAGGTTATTAGCAGGTTTGCGATTACCTGACAGTAATCTAAAAAAAGATACACTTTAATAGTAGCCGTATTAAAAAATTCAAATAGATTAAAGGAACTTATTCTAGAATTTATACAGATAGTTTAACAAGCGGATAACTTTATAAAGTTATCGGTATAAAAAGAATATTATAATAAAAAGGCTATTAAAAAGCGCATTTGGCAGATAAATACGGATTTCTTATTACGATTTAAGGATTAAGTATATATACTTAAAAGTTACCCGTTACGGAAAAACCTAATAAAGAAATATCTATAACAGCTTATTAACAGGGTACCAGGATGTTTCTAAAACGACAAGAAGGTTAAAAATAAGTTATTTTTAAGAAAATATAAAAGGGAATATAAGAAAGTATGTAATAATATATACTATATGCCAGTAGTTAAAAACCAGATACCATTTATTCTACGGAAAATTAGGCTTTCTGTCGATAATTACGATTTCTTTTTAGGAATTATTAGTAGATTTTGTTACCGATTTACCAGATTTATAATGGTAATTAAGGAAATAATGCAATAATATTCTAATAATAATAGACCATTTTTCCAAATACACCCTTTACATTCTAACGTTCAAAAATATTACGAGTAAAAGGTTGACAGGTTTTTTCTTTATTTATATATTCTTTCGTTTCGACTTTCCTTAAGGTATTATTGTAAATAAAAACTTATTATTTACCAGCCGCTGTTAAATTCCCCTATACTATTATTTAGTAATTTAAAAACAATTAAGCATTACATTTTACCCACAAACAGATAATTAGACGGAAAAATAATTTACAAGTCTTCTATAATCTCGAATGAAACGATAAAGCCGAAAAGCTTTTATTATCGGAATAGACATAAAATATATTAATATATTTAGCCTACTACCAATTACCACTTTACGTATTTTAAAATTACCAATTGTAAAACCTTTCGATTTTATCAGAAAATCAGCAAAAGCTAACGTAATTAAAGTGTTAAAAAGAGCAAAAAAGCTACAAACGGATGAAGAAAAATTAACTTAATTACTAAGAGAAAATAATAAGCGGTATACTAAATAATGCAATCTAAGTTATATATGGCAATTATTCAAAATAAAGGTATTAATATATTTATTAATTAAAAATATTAACTAAAAACAGCTTTACAAAAGCCAGCAAATAAATACCTGGAACTTTTTAAAATACAAGCTGCAATAAGCCATAACAACTTAACTTACATATTAAAGCTTCCGAATAATTATAAAATATATGATATATTTCCGGTAAAGTCGTTAAAACTATATTATTATCGGGACAGGAAATTACTTACAGCATAGAAAATAAAGCCGGAAAAAAATTAATATTTTTAAAACTAAAAGAATTCTTAACTGTAAAACGTATAAATGAAACAGGCAATACCTAATATGGTGAAAAAAATAAGAGTAAAGATAATTCTTAAAAGCCGGCAAATAATATAAAAAAAGGTATTGAACGGATATATAAAAAGAAATAACGAAAGCGTAAAAATAAAACGATACAAAAACGAAAATTGCATTTATTTAAAAAAGAATAAGCTGCTAATTACCAGCAAGATTCCAGCAGTACGCCGACCGGGTATTTAAAAATAAAATAAAAAACCTCGATAAACCATAACGAGACAACGGCGACCCAGTAACGATAACCCTTCTACTTCTTTACGGGCCCCTTAGCCTTTTTATTATTAACTAAAAAAATTAAACCCCTGGAAAAAAACGCTTATAAAACGTTGATATTTGAAATTATAATAAATTAACGATATAATACATTAGGTGATATAAGGAATACTGGGGAAATACGTACAACTTTATAATAAATCTTTAAAGGCTTTTTAAAACGTCGGCGATACGGCGTTATTTTACTATAAGTTCTGTAACGTAATCTACGTAATTATCGGCGATCTGGGCCCGTTTTTCGACCACGGCGGCCAGGCACTTAACGGCAAGGCGTTTGTTCTTTTACCGTTTGGTTATAACGGCGGCATCGGCTTCAGCTTTTTTAACCGTAAACATAATGGTAACGGCTTTTTTACCTTGAAAAACTTTTTTTACGATTACTTAAGCCGTTTTTATAACCTGTTATATTCCGTTAACGGCAAACTTATAACAAAACCGTAGCGCTCGGTTAATAAAAACGAAGTACTTATGCCGGAAAAACCAGGGTTGGCGGCTATTACCGTAACAAAATTAATGGTACATGTTTTCAGAACGCCGGTAAGCTATAGCTGCAAGTTAGCAATAATATAAACAATATAGCCTAACGAGCTATAAAAAATAACTTGCAGCAATATAAAACTTACTTAAATCTTTATAATAACTATATTTATTTAAAGCTGTTAAGAATACATATTAACTATTATACCTCTGGGGCTTAAGCTATATAATAATGACTTTTTTTAAAGCAGAAATAAATAAATTATACTTATATTTATCGTTTAAGTAAACGGGCGCAGGTCCGGAAAACGAACAGTATATACCATTAAGATAACGGCAGTATAGTACGGCATGGAAAGGCAGATTGTTATTATTATTATTATTATCATTATTATTAACGTCTCATACCAGTAAATGGCCCAAACTATTAAGCGGACTAATTTTGCGATTATTTTAATTACTTAACTTTATTGATTTATTACTTCCTATTAACGTTATGGAACGTTTTATAAAAAAAACTAAGATAAACTTAGTTGTTTAGGTTAAAAAGCAAAATTAAAAACTTAGTTATAAAAAGCTTAGTTCTATTTACGATATTACCGAAATTACCTTAAAGGCCCGATACGGTAACAAACGCGCCCGAACCGATATTATTTTTCCTTTGCAAAAATTAACGCCAACCGAAAAGAAATCGATTGTCGACCGAATCCTTAACTTAGATACGCGAGCGTTTCCTGTCCGGTTTTAGCATATTAAAAATATGGCGAATTTATTGCTTGCCTAGCGCGTCGTAAAGCGCGTCGGAATTAACTGGGCGTCGAGATTTGTTCGACGGCAAAAAAAGTTCCAGATACGTTTAAATCGGAAAATCGATTATTAAAAGGTATTATGCGAAAATTTAAAGGTATTTCGTAAACAATTCGAATTGGTTCGGGTTATAATTGTAAAATACGGTATTGCCGAAAAAAGAATTTATAATTTTAACGAACCGGGTTTTTTAATAAAGCTTTTAATAATATACGGTATAGTAATTATAAACGCCGAAAAACATAAAAAATTTAAATAAGTTTAATAAAGCAATTGAAAATAAGTTATAATTATATAAATTATTAATTCGTAAAGTTAAGTTATACTGCTATTTATTATTTTAGTAAACAAAATTTACTTTAAATTTTGGTATCGTAATAATTTATTACCTGCCGATTAAAAAATCGGGATTAATTATAATAATTAAACAACAAACGAATTAAGTTTAAAATAAATCCAGTATTTCGATAAATATACTTAAATACGTACGAAAAAAACGAAACGTTTTTTTATTTTCGACGGTTACGAAAGTTATTTTTCGATAAAATTCGAAAAATATTACGCGAATAACGACATTATTATACTTTGCATACCTTTTTATTTTTCTTATTAATTTTAACCTTTCGACATATCCTGCTTTTCCGTTTTAAAGCGCGTTTATATATTTTATATCGAAAATTTAATGCGACGTTATTATATTTATATCGCCAAGAAAGATTTTCTTGCCGGTTTTTTCGACGCGTTTAAAGTTGCCATAACGTCCGATAATATTAAGTCCGGTTTTGCAAAAACTGGACTTGTTTTATTTAATTTTAATAACGTTTTTTTCGATTTGGAAATTCCTTTAGTTGTACTTATGCCGACCGTTTCGCCGTTTACTTCCGCCGGCTTTATTTTTTCCCCACCGTCGAAAACCGCTCGAAATATATAAGAAACAAAAAGACGGGGATAATACTTATAAAGAAAAATTAAAAATTATTAGGGGAGCTCGCCGACAAAGATGGTTAAATCGGTTAATTTTTTAACAAAAAATAACTTGATATTTTTGTACGAAAACGTTCTTTTTCAAAAAAAAAAGGCCAAATTACGCAAAACTAACTATTTTCTTAACAAATGCTGAAAAACCAAAAATAAATATCTTCAAAAAAAAAACACTTACTATACAAAAAAAAACAAGCTTTTCTAACCGAAAAAAAAGGTAATAAAAAAATCCAGCTAATAGCAGTTAAAAATAATCGCCGCAAAAAAATTAAAACGAAAGAACGGAAATGTAACGTTTACAGCAAGCCCGGATATAATACGCGTATTTATAAAAAAACTGTAAATACGTTTAGCGACGAAAAATCCGATTAGTTTGAATTGTTTTATCGCGTTATAGTTATTTTATTTGGATTTGTTGTTACGGAGTACTAAAAAACGGTCCGCTTACTGGTTTGGGCCGCTTACTGGTATGGTACGTTATTATTATTATTATTATTATTATTATTGTTATTGTTACAGTTGTTGCTATTGTTACGTTACTGCTATTGCTCGTATTAATAGTAATGGTAATAATAATAACAAGGTTAAAAAATAAAAATAAAATAAACAAAAATGTGGAAAACGCGGGATTTGGAAACTTACGTATATATAATTTCCTAAATATCTAAAAAAGCAACTTATATTATCTTACGACGTATTAAATTTATTTTATAATACCTTCGTTTAAGGATTTTCTCGTTAAATAGCTGCCGTTTTCCCCCGAGCTTTTTATAACCTTCCAGCTATGCTTTTAAGAATAGGAACACGGTAGGGAGGGTGATTTTATTAGGCATTATGGTAAAAACCCCTTACGAAGACCTAATGACTTATTAGCGTAGATCCGGTTTATGTATATATATAAGGGGCTTCGCTCCCAGTAATTAAAAAAAGGCAGACATTAATAATTATTTATTTACTATCCATTCTGCGAACTACCAGCTAGATTTTTTTCGTCTGCCTTTCACTCCGTACTTCACCCATTTTCTCTAACATTGGCCCCTTGGGCCCTTCCCTTGCGGCCTTGCTATCTTGCTTTCTCGTTCCCCGCCTTTCCTGCTCGGCGGCTCTCTTCCGGATTCGAGGTAGCCACCTGCGGAAGTCCTTGTCTCCTTAACCGAGATAAGAATTTCTCATCGAGAAGCTCCTCCTTCGAGATCCCAAAAACGGCCTCGAAGACCGGCGCCATGTCATGGGGCCCGCAGGGACGCGAATCTCCGGTCGCCCGCCGCTTGTCGAAGAAGTTTACTAGACTCGCATGAATGGCCTCTTCCACCCGGAGCTGGTTGACGCCTACCGGGAGGTAATTCTCATCGTGATCGCTGCTGTCGACAGAAACAGTGTCGACGATTGCCGATTTAACGCAGACCACTTCCTCTGGCGCGAAGTATGGACCGCTGATGTAGAGCTCGTCGGTGGTGCTCAGTGTTCTCTGCTCAGCAGCTCGATCCTTGGCGAGATTACGAAGATCGTGAAGCAGGACTCTGATCTTGTATCCTAGAATAGGATCTGATTTGAGTCCTGATGTTGACATTCGTATTGGCGTCCTAGGCGGTAATGATGGCTGCCCAGGCTGTGGCTGCCGAGAGCGATGCGTCCTACCCATATTGAGACGGTGACTGGATATGCGAGGTTCTAAAGGTTGTTGGCGAATGTTGGCGGATATGGAACGCGACTGCTCAGCGTTGGGACTGCTTTTGGGCTAATGAAGAAGACGCCGTATCGGATTGCTTGGAACGACCCTGCAAACTCTATCATAAATGAAATGAGGTTATTCGTAGCTTCCCAAAGTTGGTCGAATGTGTGGTGGTATGTTGAGAGGCATGCTGTAGCTGTGTAATGGCGATAGTATTTGCATCGTAGAAAGTACGCAGAAAAAAATGGAAAACTAGTCAGTGCGCATGCTCCCGCACGGAGGTTTCTCCGTTGTTCATTATATTCCTGACTGATAGCGCGCTTCAAGGTTTTGATTGGGGGCTTAGTTATAACCTAGGAAAGGTCAGACATCAAAGCATCACATCTATAGGTAACTTTTACATCCGTCAACCGACATATACACAACGTAACTGGATATAAAGTTTACGTAAGTGTTACAGTTCGGCAGATCGCGAGGGACGTGTGCATAGAGTGTGGGAAGTGTGAATTGTCTTGATGATTCTAGCTCTAGAGATTAGTGATCAAGAAGCTCTATATATACTTGTGGGAGCCTCCCAGGAAGCGCTCCTGGGAGCCCCGGAGGAATGCCTCCGGGGTGCCCTGAAATAAGGAGCTCGGGAAGAATGCTTCCGGGTGTGCTCAGGGGCTTGATGACTAAGCGTGACCCCTATTCTGCGACAGTAAGTATGCTCCTTCCACCATCCAACAAAAGGGATAATATCGTAGGTTTATGTCATAACCTAAATGGGCGACAACAAGGCGTAAGATTACATTTCCCAAGCCAAACCAACATGTTCACAGTTCATTAGCTTGAAGCATATCACAGAATAGACATCTCGTCACTGAAAATATTCATCTCGTCTAGTGCCTATGAACCCTCAGTCTTGTGACATTCCAATCTGGCATCTTACTCAACATCGCAAGTATGGCAGAGAAACAACTGTGGTTTTTCCTAAGGGAACAGATGACAATTGCACAATTCACGCAAGCTGTGCTCTCTTTGGACGATGTCCGAAAGACGGATATAACCCTTGAATATTGCCTTAAGGCCACTGGGACTACGGGAACCGTGGATGATTACGCATTCTATATTCATTCGGCTAGTATGGCAGCTGCTGTGCGCCTCCTGACGGACGGCAGCATCATAGCCACGTATAATCTATACTGTCGAAGGGACCCTGTTGTTACGATTACCATAAGAAAGGCCACCGACCCTTCTCCTAACACCTCATTGTCCGCAAGCCACCAGAATTCACAAGCAGAGCGACGGAAGATCTCTGCACAACGCGGCTTGTTGGTCCCCGAGCTTTTTATTCAGCCTCGGGTTCCGCACGTCTCCGGGTGTAGCGATATTTCCACCGGGGAGGCAATTTCAGACGAGGATAACATGGTTACTCTACGAGTGGGGGAGGAATTCGCTACATTCACAAAGGAATACCTCCTCGGTAAGGAAGTTACTTCGTAAGTGTTGAGCTCAATGTTAAGACTATTGACCCACAGGATGGATTGGCGCCCAGTTGGCGGACCTAAGAAGCCTCACCGACATTCGTGTGCAGTACTGTACCAGCGATGGCATGATGGGCGAGGTCCAATTGACCGACGAGGTGTGGCAACACTCTCTACTTCGGGGCCAATGGAAGTCTACATTTGCCCCTGTATGGGACGACTATATTCGACTTCAATGTGAGCGCAAGACGATGCTGGAGAAAATGACGACAGAATTCCCGGAATTTCACCAAAAGTGCCAAAACTTCGTCCACGATCTCAGAACTTTCGGAGCGAATAAAGGGGCACAAGCACGGCTAGAGCAAACTAGGCACGAGTTCTACATCGGCGGCTCGTACTGTAACGATTCTATGCGCTCTCAACTCTTGAGTCTCCCCGTATCGAAGGCGGGAACTCTAGGGAACGTCCTCCGCAATCTAGCTATGAAGAGACAGGACAGCACTATATGTGCTTCACATGATATGGCCCCTATTTTCGAGTTTGCTCTCGGCGTCAAGTGGGACAAATCGTCAGCTAAAGCTGCTGTCAGTGCGCGACGGACTGTAGGTGGGTTGAGTCTACACGGGACTCAGCGGAAGGCAAGGGAGTTGGCGAAGAAGGGCAGCAGTATATTGAAGAGTACAATTGGCAGAAGAGGTGGTAGGGAGCAGTAACGTATCAGGCAGCTCCAGCATTCTTCTCGCAGGCACAATAGGAATAGATACACCGTTTCTGGAACCGTTGTTAAGTGTATTTAGTACGTCCCCATAATATAACACACTTGGCACATGCCAGCTGGACAGACCCCCCTGCTTGGCGCCTGGAAGCCTTATCGATTGGCCCGAAGCTCCAAAGTCAACAACAGCACGCGATAAGGAACACCGCTCTTCCAGAGACCTAAATGCACCTACAGTACCTACACACCTACCTGAGCTAGCACTTCGGTGACATTGGCGTACGATGCACTAGTTGGCCATCGTCTCACCCCTCCTCTTCTTTTTTTTTCCCTTTTAGAATCCCTAGGATGCCACAATGTCTCTCTCACAGACCAACACCTCAGTCGCGCGTTCGAGATCGCTGCGCGTTCCCGCGGCCAGCAAATCTGTCTCGACCGCTCCCACGGCATTAGCAGCAACGACAACGGGCACAGGCAGTAACTCGGCGCAGGTACCTTGTTCAACCTCGAACATAGCACTATTTCTCACGAACCTCCGACTTCTCGAGCTCGACCTCGAACCGGACTGGCCCGACATAACTCTGACAACCTTCTCTGCGAAAGATGCCGCCGGCGGGCAGAAGAAACGGATCCAGTGCGTCGAGTGGGCTTTGTACCAGCTCTTCACGCTATGGGATCAGGACGAGGCACAAAATGTACGATGAGAGTTACTATCTTCGAGGCTGCTTGTCGATGTGCTAATGTGACAAAAGAAACTGCGTCCCTTCTTCCCCCCTCTCGACCAGGTCCAGTCTATCAACCTCCGAGCTGCGCTTCTCCGCGGCCTCGAGCAGGCAAAGAAGAATGGCATCCTGGGTCGCGACGCCGTCGTGCGGAAGACCATGCTGGACGAATGCAAGGGAGAAAGACTAGAGGAGGTTCTTGCCGTCTTCTCCTCGGCCGTCCTTAAGAAGCTCGTCGCTGAGCGTGCCTTGAACGGAGGCCCGGAATACCGACCCACCATATCGGAGAAGATTTCACTCGAGAACTGGGGCTATACCGGCGACAGGACTGTCCTCAATGCCCTTTTGTTGGCACACAAGGTGTCCCTCAGCTGTCTTTTGGCTAAGAAGGGTACCGCACGACAGAGGTATAAGGAGTTCGAGGAACTGTTGTCCTCTAAGGAACGCGGGATCATCCAGCGGAAGGAACAGTCCAATACTCCCAATGAGGTAGAACACCAGATTGATGCCTCCACAAAGGAACGGGTAGGCAGGACCCTGAGGAGAAACTGGACGGGGAACGACCGGTGGATAGATAGTCTACTATTCAACGACACCAACCCACCCAAGGGCGGTTTCCTAGGCACAGACTTCGACGAGATCTGGGCTGGCGTCGAGAATGGACAGGTTTCGGACATAGAAAGCCGAAATGCCGGCCTCCTCGAACAGCTCGACGAGCGGGTCCGTCTGCAAAAAGCCAGGCTTGAGAAATGGAATGGCTTTCGCGAGAAGATGTTTGGGAACAGCCCTTCCGGGCCCCCTCAGCAGAAGGAGGACGAGAGCAAACCTAAGACTCGCGGGATAGAGTTCAACGCCCATCAGAATCTCGCCGTCGACCCGAAGGAGACCGAAGAGATATCCAAACGTGTCGCGTCAGTCCCGGGCGAATACGCCAAAATACTCGGGGACATGAAGAGCGAATTCGACCGCATCACGAAGGCAAAGATACCCAACTTCTCCAGTCTCCTCAAGGCGTCGAAGCCTGAACATGGCCTGGGCGGCTTTCAGCGCCTGAGTATGCCTAAGAACACCGAGGAACCCATTTCTGACCTTAGCGACTGGGAGGATCAAGCGGAGAAGCCCGCGCCGGAGAAGTCTGGACCAGAAAAGCCTCTCCCACCCCCGAAGCCGGCAAGGCTCTCGGGAGGTCGCGACCGTCGGAACAGCCAAGATGAACCCAACCCAGCGCCGAACACACGACAGGTTCCACGGTTACGCAGGACTGAGGCTAGGGCTGCTCTAAACGGCAAGACTGCCCCGGACCACCCTGATCCCGCTCCGCCGAGGCGGGAGGTCTCGCAAACTGCTCGCCTGCCAGAGGGGCGTGAGCCCGGTAATACTCGTCTCCAGCCTCCCGCGAGCAGGGCTGCCTCGGGAGAGATGTCACCGATGCCGCTGGATTCACCACCGTCGGACAAAATAAGGCAAACCGGCACGGCAACACCGCCGCCGCCATCCGAGCCTTCGCCCCGGCGTCTCGTTTCTCCGACCCAGGCTCTCGCCGACGAGATTCTCGCCTCCATGTCCAACGCTTCGCCCACGCCCGGCAAGAAGAAGCAGCGGCACACGCTCTCGCTGGCGGAGCGGACGCGCATGTCGATGACGCGTGCGACCTCCTTCGGACACGAGGATGACAATGACGACGACGCCGCGTTGGACCCCTTCTCGCCGTCGCCCTCGAGGAGGAAAGGTGGCGGCGGCACCCGTCCGCATAGCAGGTCCGAGCCCCAGCCCCCTTCCACCCCAGCCGCTACTATCGGCCCCGACGGCGACGAGTACGAGGACCTCATGACGCGCACGCAGCGCTCGATGGCGGGCTTCGAGGCGGCGCGGCAGCGGGCACAGCTCGAGCGCCGCCGGTCTCAACGCCGCAGCCGCATGTCGCCGCGTAAGGAGAGCGGCGGCAGCAGCGTCGGCGACGCGTCCATCGTCGAGGAGCTCCTGGGCGACGCGGGCCGCTCCGTCACAGACCTCGACATGGAAACTGTTTTTATGAGCAGGCCTAAGATCAAGGCCAGCCCCCCGGGGAGCCCGATTAAAGGCTGGGGGGATATGTGAGGTGCGTGACGGATGATGCGGAGGGGGAAGTAGCGTGTGTTGTAGGTGTTGGTTGTGATATATATGGCGTAGGGGCGGAGATGGGCACTTACATTGAGGCTTTCTGCTGGTCTATGAGATCACTCTTCGATCGCAATTCATGTGCTGTCTTTGCAAGCCAGTGGTTTCGTATACAGTTCGCCGTCCTCCCGTACCACATTCAGGGGCTCTCGGTAAATGGGAAACTGAGATGTCAAGACCCTGGCTTAAGGTAAACTCGGCCATGGTAGAAAAGAATCCAGCGGCCATCTCCTCCATAAGCCACCGTACGTCGCGGGGCGGCTCGAAATTGCAACATGAAATACCCTACTTACTACGCTAATCTCTATTATTTTCTCTTGATGGTGTGTTGTGCTTGCGAATTATCCATTTCCTTAAGTACACTTATGATACTCGCATTTTTGGCATATCACGCCGCCGTGATGCGGTTCCGTGCAAGGCGGGTGAAGAATTTCGGGGATCTATTAGTTCCAGGCATGCAAGTCAAGGGTTCTCCTGATTCACCCTGAGCTATCTATCTGTTCCATGTGCTTGTGTCGGGACTGAGATCTGTTGGGCTTCACGCGCCGGTAGTCAAACGACCCTGGGCTTCGGCGCGGCGGGCATACTGACTGCCCAAGCATCAGCACGGAGCTCGACCGGCGAAGGATACCTGGAGTTTTGGAAGGACTGGGATAAATAAACCAGATTTAAGCTCTCATTAACCGGACGATGAAGTGGTGCTCCGGCTGTCGTTCTCCCTGTCCTCTCGACTTAAGACCGGGCGGCCAGATGGGGGCCGATGCAGGCTCTAGCTAAAATAGTTAAGCCACTCTTATATCCAGTAGCCGAAATAGGGGGTGAGGATAATCAAGTTATGCAGATGATAGTAACTACCCGCCCTGCCACGGATGATAAAGACCTCTGACCGTTCGCGTCGTACTAGAAAAAGATAGTCTGGTAGAATTTTATACGCGTGGCACGAGGGGATATACTCAGATACGTAGGCAGCTAAAGGGAGCTTGGCTATTACGGCTAGAGCCCGACGGTAAGAGCCAAGGGGACGGGGGAAGGGATATGGGGGGGCCCTGTTAGAGAGAGGAGACGATGAATGCATCCGGTACCTCAGAAATGGCGGACGGCAATGCTGATGCCACACACAATACCGTGTGCAAGAAGTCCAGGGCGAGTAGGGAGTACCCCGGGCGTTTCACGGCGTGGGCTCCGGCATGTGATTCGGAGCCCGAGATTGAGGGCATGTGAATGAGCGCAGACAAAGCTAGGGGTTGCCTTAGGTAACAAATAGAAAGTCTCGTGTGCGATTATGCTGTTGGTAGTAAGATATATGAGTCGGTCGGTCACTATGTCTGGTCCTGATGAGTATATCCTGATATTTACCCTCGACACTTGATCGCCGCAGGCAGAGAGACGTATGAATAGGTCGATACCGCCTAATCCGTCGCAGCAATCCCCCCAGGGTATTCTGCTGTCATCGGTTCCTTGAGCGGATAGAGCCACAGGCGAGATCGAGCAGCGTAGGGAACGGTCTCTCTCATACCACTACGAGCGTGACGAGCACTCCGGAGCGAGATACGGTGCTGGAAAGGTTCCACACTATGAACAGGAATGAAAATGGCGGTTCACAACATCAACTACGAATAGACGAATATATTCATGCTGCAGGAAAGTCTCCGAGTCTCGACTTCTTGAGCTTCGCCTCTTCATTGGGAATTTGAGTACTCGACGGTTCCCTACGTTCCTCGGCGGAAGGTTAGGCCTTGCTTTAGGATATGTATAGTGTTAGCGAGTTGCTGTATAGTTAGTCATTGGCGGCGCTAGAGGATTTGCGCAGTCGCATCTTCATATGCATGCAGTAACTCCATAAACCCATCTGTTGCCGGATCACTCGATCACCTTCGGGTCTGGTCGTCGGAACTTCGTTAAATAGTCCTCAGATAGTACAATCGCGATATCAGCAATTCATGACATGTTTTCTTCCGCCATCACAGTCACAGCTCCCAACGAGTCTGGCGAGCCTAGGTAAGTTTAGTCGGATATTGGCGTACTCAATCAAGCTTTCAGGCGTCGTCGCTTCGCCTGTCGCGTCGGCTCGGCTTTTTGCCTGGTGGACCCCTATCCTTGGCGTTCAGCCAGGGGAATCTGTGGGGTACCCAGCCTCTCCTCATCTCCTTTCGACGTCCCCACACAAATCGGCAGAATTCCCCGCGAGATGCGTGGGGCTCCTCCACAGCGGAGTCCCAGGACCCCAGCGCCTGAGACATGATTTGGCGAGGTTCCGCCTAGCAACGATGGGGATACCTTCCCCTAACCACCAGAGATGGGTCCCAGTTGACTACCATCAGCGCGGGACGGGGTACGGGAAGAATTTGCGGGGAAGCGACGTCGTCCGTGACAGGTATGATGGGGAACTATAATACGGCTTCCTGGCCCGTCGTGACTTGAAAGCCCTCCTCAGAATGATCTGCATCCCACGGCTTCGCAGAAAACTGAGAGAGCGAATCAGTCAATATGGGTGGATTCCGAGCCATCGAGGACAGGCCCACGCCTAAGGAAGTCTACAACTGGCGCCTCTACTCCGAGTGCATGGTCATTGCCACCGGCTCGCTGCTGTGAGTCTTATGCCCGGCCCCGGGTTCTCAGTCAGATTGTACCCGACTCCGAACTGACGGACATCCCCAGTTTCGGCTACGATTCTGCCTTCATCGGGACCACCATCTCCCGCCCCTACTTCAAGACGGCGTTCGGCATCACGCCCGAGAACGCGAACGATGTCTCCAGCAACATCACCTCGGCGTTCCAGGCCGGCGCCCTCGTCGGGGCGCTCCTCTGCTTCTTCGTCACGGAGAAGATCGGCCGCAAGTGGGCCCTCGAGTCCAACGTCTTCGTCTTCCTGGTCGGCGCCGTCCTGATGACGGCGACGAGCGGCAACCTCTCCATGATCTACGCGGGGCGCGTGCTGACCGGCATCGGCTGCGGCGCCATCACGGCCACCGTGCCGAGCTACATCGCCGAGCTGTCGGTCCCCTCGGTCCGCGGCATCCTGACGGGCCTGTTCGAGATCACGTACCAGGTGGGCTCGCTCGTCGGCTTCTGGATCAACTACGGCATCACGCGGAACGTCGCCGTCGACAGCCCCGCGAGCTTCCGGATCCCCATGGCCGTGCAGTTCGTGCCCGCCGTGCCGCTCTTCGTCGGCACCGTCTTCCTGCACGAGAGCCCGCTGTGGCTCATGCGCAAGGGCAAGGCGGAGCGCGCGCGCAGGGCGCTCGAGGGCCTGCGCCGCCTGCCCGTCGACCATCCCTACGTGCAGGAGGACATCCGCGCCATCGAGTCGCGGCTCGCCGAGGAGGCCTCCATCTCGGCCGCGTACGGGTCCGGCGTCTGGGCCTTCTACCGCGGCGCCATGAAGCAGTTTTCGCAGAAGGGCATGCGGAACCGTCTGGTCCTCGTCTTCTGCGCCTTCGCCCTGCAGAACGTCTCCGGCGCCGCCGCCATCAACTACTACTCCCCGACCCTGTTCGGCTCCCTCGGCGTCACCGACGTCGCCCTCTACACCGGTATCTACGGCCTCGTCAAGGCCGTGGCCTCCATCATCTACTACGTCTTCTTCATCGACATGCTGGGTCGCCGCCGCCCCACCATCGTCTCCTCGGTCGCCTGCTCGCTGTGCCTGTGGTTCGTCGGCGCCTACGTGAAGGTCGGGCACCCGGCCGACATCATCGAGGCCGGCGGGACCCTTTCGGATTCCACCGCCAAGGGCGGCAAAGCCGCCGTCGCCATGGTAATGATCTACTCCACCTTGTGAGTCTATACGTGCCTCGCGCCATCACCCGGCAAGGAAACCGACGTGCTGGTACTGACGGTTCATAGCTGGTCTTTCGGTCTGAACGGCATCCCGTGGATAGTGTCGGCCGAGATCTTCCCCGGCGTGCTCCGAAACTTCTCGGGCACCTTCGCCGCCTTCATCCAGTGGGCCGTGCAGTTCGCCCTCACCAAGGCCCTGCCATACATCTTCACGGCCTTCGGCTACGGCACCTGGTTCTTCTTCGCGTCCTGGATGCTGGTCGCAAGCATGTGGGCCTTCTTCTTCCTGCCCGAGACCAAGGGTCTCACGCTCGCCCAGATGGATGTCATCTTGTACGTGCACTCTCGCCTTCATCATGTTCGGTTTTCCGTGGGCTAACTTGGTTCTGTTACAGTGGCTACAATTGCGATGGCCATCGCGGCATCCCTCACACGTCGGTTTCGTCTAAGCTTTCGAAGCAGGATCGCGACATGGCTGTGGCTGAGAGCAACAAAGCACATGATGCGGAGCATGTCGAGTCCGTTTGAGCATTTCATTGATTTGCAATCTGTCTAAAGTGGTAACTACAGTTGGATATAATAGTGAGAAAAGACAACAAATTTACATAACATTGGAAAGGGTATCACATTCTCAGGGCTAAGAGACTCCACATCCTTCAGTCTTTCCCGCTAGAGATGATCTTCCTCAGAGCGTGTTTGACCTTCTGTCCGGGACTTGTCCTGTGATTTAATCGCATCTGTGATAATTTCATAGGTTAATACGTCTCGACTCGGGCTATCACTCACCCACTGCTTACCTCCGCCCCGTGTATCAGGTCGTACTCCCATTCGGCCGCTTCGTCAGGCAGTCCGCGCTTGGCGGCGGCCTCGTGCTCGTGCTCCTCCTGCTCGGCGCGGTGCACTACAACATCCCGAGTCAGCACATGCGATCTCTGGTGAGTTGGGTACATAACCGGGGTTTCGTGAGACTTGTTTCGGGAGCTATCGACTCCTAGAGTCCGCATTTGGGCATTTGGGCCCTCGAACTAGAGAAGACGGGGGAAGAAATAACTCCGGAGATTGCTTACTGAACTGGTACTCGGCGATGGCGGCCTCATCCGTGATGCCACGCCGGAGGGCAGCCTCGTGTTCTTGCTCCTCGTGCTCCGCGCGCTGCATGAACTCGTGCTCCGCTATGGCTACGGAGTCAGTGATTCCGGTGCGGTCCGACGACGTCATTTTCTTTATCGTCAGGTTATGTCGTAGTGGTTTTTATTGGGGACTCAATGTGGTTGTATGTTATCTTCTCAAGCTTGATGTGCGTGTTTGACCTTTTCTTCTGTCGCGAAGGTCTGGCAGGAACCGCTGAACTCGGGAGGCGAACGACGGATATATAATGGAGATCGCCATCTCGTGATGTTCGTTCGGAGAGGGGTCCAGAGACTTCTCTGCGATGTCTCGCTCGACCGGCCCTCTGGTCATATGATACCATCTGCTCTCGTTCCCCCCGATTTGAATTCGCGCTTGATGTCAGAGCGTTGTATGGCACCCCGTTGTGCGAACGGAGCCCATTCGATGCCATTGGCGCCAACATGTCATGTCACGTCATAGGCCAGAGGTTGGAGGTTCTAGAACCACGGAGGCCGCCGGGGGGAGAATCTGGGGGTGGGGTTCGCCAGGGGCCGGATACAGTAGCGATTATCGCTGCCAAACGTTCGATGGTATTCTCCGACCGGTGCTTTCCATGCAGTGATGGGTTCAAAACATCACACATGTTATAATGGTGTTATCCACGAACTGAAAACATTCAGTTATGAGCATGAGTATTACAAGTCGCACGTATCACGTATCACGTATTTTGCTGATTCGAAGTTTCAGCGCAGCTGCCGGATATCCTACCTATGGCCCTTACTAATGCCCCCAAATGTCATCGTTTGGTTGACTGGGTGTGGTTGCATCTGTACATAGAAAACCAACTAGTCTTATAGCAATCGGGATAGTAATTATGCGTAAGAGCTGTTGAGCCCATTCGTCGTAGGATATGCATGCTTCGTCATGGTCCTCAAATAGAAAGCCACGTTCGTTACTCATACGTAAAGGATCACTAGAACGCATTGAGTACGATCATAACTCCAGACCAATGAGTCGATGATGGGTGTGATCAGTTTTTTTACTGCATGAATTGACGCTGATTCGCTCGTATACGTATGGCCTGCTGAGGCCATGAGAATCGGTGCCTCACATATGAGCCGTCCCTTCCTCCTTCTTCCTTCCCCCTTTTCCGTTTCCGTCGTAAGAAGGCGAACGACTGATTTGCTTGGGATAGTCATATCCCACCGCTATATCTCGGGGTGTGACGCCCCCAATGAAGTGAACTGAGATATGTTCTATTTCGCGGACGTCGGACGGCTCGGCTTAGAGTTGCAATACCTGGAGCCTATGTCGTTATATTGAGAAACTTCTCTTACGAACTCCCGTCTTACAGACAAGCGTCCTACCCTCCCGCTTGTTCCCCGCCGGTCCCAATGGGGCTCATGATGCGATATTTTTGTAGCAACTCGTACCAGGTCGGGTTCCAAGTAGTTGTGTAGATTGATCATGGCACAGAGTATCAGCGTTTGAGGAACCTGCTCGAGTACGCCCGCCAATAATTGATGACACCTCCGTACTTTCGAAGGAATAAGACGTAGAAGAGAACACCGAAACCAGAGCCGCCGAGATGAGCAGCATGACCGATAGTGTTCCCCTCGGAGTTGAGACGGTATGAGTCGTACGCGATGTATCCAGCCATGAGTGCCCACAATGGTATGGAGACAGGGATGAACATAAAGCCGAACGATGCCCATGGACGAGTGCAAGCAAGGGCCGTCCCTATACCGCTGATCACTCCACTGGCTCCAAGACCATACCGCTCCCGCTGCCCTTTGCGATGCCAGTCGTAGAGAGAGGCCAGATCGCTGGCGAGGCCCGATCCGACACCAAGATAGAAGAGAGTCGGCAGAGGAAACCTGATCAAGATGGCGTATCCCACTAAGGCGTTGAAGCTGACCATGTTGAAAAGGAGGTGGGAGAAGCTTTCATGGCTGATCGCAGTCGTGAATAACGTGTGCCAGCGGCGCTCCTGGAGGCTTTTCAGATTCAGAGTGTAATTCTCCATCATGTATCTGACCCGGTCGTTGCGCATCAAAGACGATAAAGTGGGAGCCTTGATTCCATTGCGACCCCCAATCGTCTGCTTGTCCCTCGTCTTCTCGAGTGCATCTATCTTGGCTTGCTGCCACTTCAAGAAGACCAGGATATTCACACCGATGAATGGCCAGATGACAACTCTTCTCAGAGTGTCAGGCGAAAGGCCAGATGGACGCGCTTGCTGCTGACCTTGTCGCCGAGAACTGTAGCTTAATCGGTTACCGAATGGTTTGAACTGGAATTGGACAACACGGGGATATGGAAAGGTAGAATTCCCTGAGAATGGCGTTTGAGCGCTATAGCGACAAAACGGACGGAACATGGCGCCTTGATCGGTAGAATGTGAGAGTTATCTTTCTACTGCTGTAGTTTTCAAAGAACTTGCGCAATATTCCACGGGAACATGGTTTCTCGCCGCATCTCGTTGCTTTTTCTGAGCGCGTACGAATATTATGCAAGGGGTGGCTTTGTGTGGTTTAGTTGGATAGCTCGAGTCTGCAAATCTTAAAATGGCAAAGAACGGTGCACCAAACTCGGTTAAGGTGATATATTCAATTATAAGAAGCGGGCTTGTCTCAAATGCCCTCTCTCTTTCTACCACTCTTTTGCTGGCTCGAGTAGAAAAACGCCATTTGCAGCCGCGACTATGGCCGACACATATGTGGTGTAACCCAATAAATGCCTATTGCAAGGTTTGGATTTATGCTATTGGCCAGTGCTAAAGAACTCCGGGATGCTTCCGAGACAGCAACGACCAAGCTAGGGGGCAGGCAGCAGAGTTGAAGGGATCGGAGTTCAGCCTCTCGCCAGACCAAGTCTTTAATGATACATTCTCCTTCATTAACACATTCGGTGCATGACGATCCTCCTATTACTATAAACCGGAGAATAAAGTTTAAGAGTTAGTTAACTAGCCTGGCCGTTAATGGAAGCCCGCTCTGTATTAACCCTTATCTAACCCGATATTAAGAGGAAGCTCTAGCCGTCCTCGCTAGCAGTCAGCACCTTTCTGCCTTGCAGTGGTATGTCCTCAACTCGGAGATGGTCTAACTTGTGGCAGAGTCTCGGGATAGAAGATTCAGCGCTTCTTTTTCTTGACGTATTGAGTTATGATGTGTACCAAGACTTTGTAATACTCCGAGGAAACAGGAGCCAGAGAGCTTGGTTTTACTGGCCTCATACCAATCAAGGTCTCTGGTAATTGGGCAAATGTGGTATTGCAACAAACTGCCTTGACCTGCGCTTTTACATAGTAACCATGACTTTGCCAACTACCTCATCGTCGGACTCATCACGAAACCCAAGCGTCTTGGTCCGTTGCGGCCAGGGAATAGTCAGTGCCATCCTCTGGACGAAGCCAGGCCAGCCTCGACGTGGTCCTGCTAGCTTGGCTTGAAATGGCGTTACGAAGCAAGGCTATAAGAGCTTGGTTCTCACATCAGGGTAGGATTCAGGAGACGCCCCGAAGAGCTTGGAATTAGACATGCGGAAGCAGTCCAATAACGACAGTATCGGCCTAGCCAGACATGGAACCAGCCAGAAGGCGGGTTCATGTATTCGAGTACGACCAAATCCGAACTCGCCGATCCCCGGATGCTGTTGCCAAACGACCGCGGCCAGCCCAAGGTGATGTGTCGACGCTGATGACCGAATCTTCGTGACCCTGTATGAGCATCTCACACTTGCCCGTTTTTGGATCCCAGAAGCGAACGGTTTTATCCCTCCCGCCAGAAACGATCCAGTTATCTTTCAAGTCAAGGCCGGCACTAGATTTAGTCGTAAGGACGAAATCCTATCGCGTTCTCTGGTCAGATAATGGTCAGAGCAAAAGGGGAGTGTTATTTACCTTGTGCCCTCCCAAAGTCATTTCGCAAAATCCACCACCTGAGGGAAGCCGCCATATCTTCAGGGTTTTGTCAAAACCCGCACTGACCAACTTTCCCCCGTCGGGAAAGAAAGTTAGGCTGGAAATGGTGCCTTTATGCCCCTCAGGCCCACCAAGCTCGAAAAGTTTAGAGCCAGACTCCACGTCCCACATGAGTACACGCCCGTTGTAAGTCCCAGTTGCAACATAGAGGTTGTTAGGCGAGAAGCTGATGCATCGGACTACATCGCTGTGTGCTATGTCGAAAGACTTATCGAGTATAGGGTCCTCCATATTCCATATATGTAGGGTATTATTTTTACTTCCTGATGCAATTCTTTTGCCGTCGCTACTGAAGTCGATGGCGTATACCCCACCTCCATGACTGGCGAACGTTCTTAATATCCTCTGATTGGTAATATCCCAGAGCTAGGACACGTGAGTCGATATATGCGTGGAAAAGTTTGAGAAGGGAGCAGCCTACCCTGAGAAGATCGTCATCTTCTCCTCCCACAGCCAGTAATTCGTCGTCTGGACTGAAACAAATCGATCTCATGTAGCAATCTCCAGACTCTTGAAGGTCAACCTGAAGGGTCACAACCTTTCTCCCAGTAGTAGCATCGTATATGTGCGATGCTCGATTACAGCCAATCGCCACAAACCTGCCACTATGGCTGAATCGAACACAGCATGCTTCACTGTAAAAGGCGAAAGTAAATAGCAAGTCGACGTCAAGTCGTCGAGGACCGCCGTCATTGAAGAAACTGGTCCAGTCGACTTCTCCATTGGAGGGAATGCGGCCATTTTCAAAGGCGTGCTTGTAGCTAGAGCCTTTGAACGCCACATAACCCCTTGACATGCCGTCCGGACATTCTAGTTCCGCTTAGCCTATACATGGACAGCGAAACTTTGGGAGCAAGAAGCCTATGACAGCAGAAACCACTCACCCAAAATTACAGAGTGCAACTTCCCCGCACTTTCTATGACCATCTCCGGCATGCGGCGTACTTTCGCAGGAACCAAAACACTACCCTCCTCGTGATATGTCTTATTGTGGTTGTTCAAGTCTTGCTGCCTTCGGAATCCAAGCCGACCCCTCGGGCAGCCTGGTCGGTCACAAAGGAGACGTTTGACGTGAAGTCGTTCATGTGAGGCTCTCGCAGATTCGGAAGCAAACCCAAGGGATGCATTAATACATGGTGTGAAACGACACCGAAACAAGCAATGGGTGTAGCGTTGTCGGAACAGATCGAGTTGCCCTTCGCTTAGGCCTTCAGGGATATCCACGCCGGATATCAATTGGTTGACAAGTTTGTTGAACGTGGCAGATAAGGTGCTGAGCAGTGTTGGATCGTTCCCCAGTGCCATCTTGTCCGATTCTTGAAGACGTCAGTATCAACTTCAGAAAGGCTCTTGTCAAGAACAGAGTGTGGGCCCACGCGATGATAGACCGGATATTGATGAAAATAAAAGACTAACCTTCGCCAGTTGCTGCCGATTGAGATTTACGGGCTTGCTGAAACGAAAGGAAGCAAGCACAGATGGACATACTAGGGAGATGCGAAATGGTCTCTAGGCGAGAGTCATTGCTTTGGTCGAAGGGTAGATTGTCAGTAGCGCGTTTGAGCTTCTGGCAGCAACGCTTATGAAGCGAGTCAAAGCTCGCTAATGCCAGAGCCGTGTGCGAATCTGGCTCCAGGCGATGCCGAGTTGCAGAACCGAGAAGGTGCTGAACCCAGAAGTCGATGGAATAAGGTAGAAGAGCGTGAAATCCATTCACAACTTGGGAAAGCTGTTGATGCACAGATATATCAGGGTCAAGCAGGCTTAAGCCGTTCTTCAGGACCGAAAGACAAGCAAATGCTATCAAATCTTCCCGTTTGAAGGGCTGGAAGTTCTGAACAGCGTAATCCGTGGCCAAATACCTTGCTGGACGTTAGTAGCTCTCGGTCGAACCAACATGCTTCGATAAGAACGTACTCTTGGGCGGTGGAATGAACGAGTGCGATGGTACCATCGGGCAAGTCTTCAACGAGTGGCTTGCATTTATCAATGGCGGTTTCATGAAGCGTATTCCATCGGTCTAGAAAAGGGTCCTCGTAAGTCAAAGCAGCACCATGGAGGAGTTCATGGCGCCTCAAAGGTCGTTTGGAGAATATCAGCCAGGCGAGAATTCTATAGACTTTTGCCATTGACTGCACTTCTGTTCGCCGAGAAAGACGGTCGATTATTGCAGCATAGAGCTTAGGCAACTCCTTTGGCATTTGGGTAATGGCAGCGTGAAGTTCTCCAATGCTGTCAATATCGGAAAGCGATTCCATTACTAACTTAGCCCAGAGAAACATGCCTTTATGCGATCAGCCTCTCAGGTTATTGCGTTTGAAACTGAAAAAGTGAACTTACCATCGGCCTTGTCAAGTATCGTCTCACTCAACTCCTCCATCGCATTTGAATCGAGCTGAAACGCGGGATGTTCTTCGTCAATATCTTGCAAGCGCTTCTTAATGAGAGCCTGAATTGACGCGTTTACGCATGCATGCTCTGTGGACAACGAGATTTCGAGTAGTGGCTTTGACTTCTTCTGCAATGTCCTAGAGATTGTCGGGATTGACCGGCTGCACAACAGCAGTTTGCAGTTGTACGATGACTTGTTCGCGGAAACGAGTTGAACAAGATCTTCAATGATGAAACGCTGTTCTTTGTCATCACATTCATCTACACCATCAATGACAATGTGACATGATGACATGCCATGCAGCATTCCCGGCTTGTCCGTAGACCCGATCAGCATGGCCCGTAACACCTTCAAAGAGGGCATGGGATGTCTTAGGACAAAATCCGTATAGGCAACGGCGATCAAGTCTGTGTTCTTCTCGATCATTTGTAGGATGAGTGCTTTTAGGATCTCTGAGGATTTGTCAACGCCATGATACCCACAGAAGTAGAATAGGGCAGGCATTCCGCGGTCGTCTAGGGAGTTCAGCAAGCTAGCACACAGGACACTCTTTCCTGGTCGGATATCAGCAATGTGAGTTGTAGGGAGGAATCAGGATAAAAGTCTTTGGGTGGGAGTTCGACGAAATGATCTAGCCATTACCTGCGCCAGGCTTTCCATGTACCCAGACGATGGGGTGGCGTGTGTTAACTCGAAACCATCCAACCAATTTCTGGTGGATCCAATCGCAAGTCCCTGGCAAACAGTCACGAAGTAGCCGCTCATATACATCTGCCTGCGAATCTGATCCGATGCCTAACCAAGATATGACGGACAGTCGCTGTTGATCGCTCCTATCTCGCTCCTTCTGTGCTGCCTCTGCCATCAGTTTCTCCCGCCATTGTCTTGCCTCGATGACGTTAATTGTTGCTGCTTCCTGGGCTATCATATCACTGTGATAGGCCATGCTTGCGAGGATTGATTCGAACCGAACATCAAATTGGGCCCATGTCGTCTTGAAGAAGAATACCCATGACTTCCTTCGGACAAATTTGTATGCTCTGCGATGAAACTCAAGGATGTCCGCATAGTAAAGCGCTAGCTTTGTGAGCATCGATGGGCTGTACTTGAAAGCATCGCCAATAGCCTCTATCCGCGGGAGAGTATCAGCAATCCTGGCGTATGCTTCAACTAACTTGTCGAAGGCAACCAGATAATCCGAGGTTATCTGAACGAGATAAGTTAAGCTAGTTCCCGCAGATGGACCTCAACATAACGGATGTAAGAAAAGTGAGCATTGTATACGAGCTGTCACACGATTCAAACACTGTTCGATTGAAGGATGAGTAGAGTACCTGAAGCATCAATTTCACGGGAGCCCATGCCCATGGCAGAAATGGGCTCAGCCCGTTACTGAGCACATCGACGGCCTGTCCGTACGTCCTCAGGCCCTGCAAGAAAGGATGCAACTTGCGCAGATTCCGATTGTCTCTCCTGTTCCGAAGGTCTTGCTGGATGACCATCATCGCATCGACCACATCATCCACTGTCGTACTGTTCAAAAGCTTCTGGTCATCAGGCGTCACTGTAGCTTTGAAACGGTCGAAGGCGTCCGATATGACCAAGTGCGCCTGCGCGCTTGTCGCAATGCTCGATTGAGTCGCCATCCCGGCTTTATTGAGGCGTTACCAACCAAGCTGGAGACGTGCCGGAATGGTAGAAGTGAATGGGGCGAGAATAGCAGGTCATGTCGAGCGAACCATGTATAAATCATATTGGCAAATTGGTCACCTATAAGTTGGATAGATCATGAGGCTCTGCGCGGGGCACTGTCGCCCGCCCATACTTAATTGTGTGCCTTGGGCCCATTGGGCATTCAGCTCGAGAGGGGCGGAGCCAGGCGGTGCTCCCAAAACCCCTGTCCATAGCCTGTCGTCATCTCCGATGCGCCCACCAAGCCACTCTCATGATTTGCAGTGATCCAACAACCGCCCGCCTCAGCCTAGTGTTTTCAGTCTTCTTCATCATGAGAACGGATCTCAATACCGCTGGAGAGTGTGACTACCTCGAACACGCCCCCTTGGTGGAACAAAAGGTGGTGGCAAGTTACCTTTGAGCCACGAATCGCACGCCGTGCGTACAGGAGAGCGATGGTCAGCGTCGTCCTCGTAGGAGCAAGTAGCAATGGTGACAGTCAACTTTTCGATAGTTGAAAACAGCGTTGTCGCCAGAACAGATGGTTCTGCAACGATAGAGTTGCTAATCGTCTGCTATGGCATGGTGAGTTACGGCCAATATTTTGATTGCACCCACTGAATCCCTCTGCGCCAGCTCGAAAACCTTCCAATCGCCGCGATACCCACCGCCTCTGTTTTCGATAGCTCCACGCTCGTCCACGGCTATCTTTCCGAGGATGGAACAGTCCTAAAAAGTTCCGACGGGTCGCTGGTTGGGAAAATGGACGAGAAGGCCCGACAGTGCTTGTTTAAACTAGCGGAAGAGGAGGGTGTCCACATTCAATTCATGCTCAACAATGCCGATGCTAGTGGGAAGTATCAGATGCAGAAAACAAGAGTAATTGCTGTTGCTTCTGCGGTTATATACGGTCCAGAGGATCTAGGCGATGATATAGGTGATTTCTTAGACAAGTCTGGTTATTGTCTCCAGGATCCTTTCGGTTGCGAACTCAATGTGCCATACAAGAATCCCCATTGCCTATCCACGCTATTCGAAGAACCTCCCATGACTTCGGGGTTGCTGGAGCCTGAGTATAATCGAACGACGATATTCTCTGTGTCTGATTCACTGCGGACGCTTCAGACTAGCGAGACTCTTCCGGAATGGAAACAGCCGAACGCGATCAAGACAGAGCTTTGCAGGTAGGTAGTCCGCGGCGAAGCCCGAATTAGAATTCCCTTATTTGTGGTTGACAACGTCGCTAATGAGGAAAGGCATCAATTGCAAGCGTTGTGGTTTTTCATCACGCGAGAGAGTAACCAGAACATCGGGCTTATATGGCAGCCTAAGACGTTGCCAAACGGCCTAATAACGTGAGCCATTAATCTCTTGACTCAAAGGCCTTTCATCAGGGCTAATAGCCTGATTCTGCATCTAGTCATATGAACCAGATCAATGGTAGTCAACGAGACGTTCCACCCCCCATGTGGAGTGGAGGGATCCTTGCCGACGAGATGGGCCTTGGTAAAACATTGCAAATGATATCTCTTATTGCCGCAAACAAGGAACTGGAAATCCCAAACCAGTGTGGACGAGACTCACCAAGACCAGGAAGTATGGGAACTGTGGCAGCAACCCTCGTCGTTCTCCCTCTGCCATGTGGGTACTCCTGAATATACATGTAATCTCTAACCCGACTGACTATACTGACTGTCTCCATTGTCAAGTGCTGAGTGTATGGGAGTCTCAATTAAAGTGGTAAGACCTTGCTGAGAGTTCTATTCCGAGACCCATACTAAAAATAAGTCCAAAGCCACGTGCAGCCAGGAAAGCTCTCATGGGCTCGTCATCATGGCAAGAGCCGATTTACAGCACTGTCAGGTACTGGGTGCCCTGATATTGTTCTCACAACGTACCAAACAATACAGTCGGAGTATAAGCGCCGCTCCATACATTGCACCCCTATTTTCCAATACCAATGGCGCCGGATAATACTTGATGAAGGTTTGACCAGTGCCTCCTCAAGATGAACAAGACTAATTCGATGCAGCACACATAATCCGAAATAAAACCACGACTTCCTTGGCTATTTGCTGCCTCAAGGCTAAGTCTCGTTGGGCAGTCACTGGAACGCCTATTCAGAACAGCCTGGCGGATTTAAGTGGACTGCTGAAATTCCTCAAATTTCACCCATACGATGACCCCAGCACCCTCGATGAGGACATATTTGACTACATCCGCCGAGAAGACCCAACTGAGGGTATCAGAAGACTGAAGGAACTGTGTCGTGCCATCATGATCCGTCGACCGTCGTCGATAATCAGCCTGCCTTCACGTCACGATCTTACGAAAACGGTAGATTTCTCTCAAGAAGAGAAGTGGTGGTACGAAGAGATCGAGGGTTCCTTTCAGAGACTACCAGACGAGGCCATTGAGGCGCACGTTGGAGACGGGCGGATATGGATGAGCGCAATTCAACTGATCAACAAGTTACGCTTGCTCTGTAACCTCGGTCTGGCCTCCAAGCCCGCAACTCTGACAGAGCCACCACGAAACGTCTGCTCAAACACGCCGGAAAGTGACGATTCAACAGAGGTCATAGTTGCATCCGAGTTTGCCTTGGGTGGGACCAATTGCGCCGAATGTGGAAACCTGATCAGTGTCCCTGACACAGTCGACAAGGCAGACCCAAGTCCATCCGCCTATTACTCGGAGTGCCGTAAGCTATTTTGCCCTAGCTGTGCGACCCTGAACCTGAATCGGGGTGTTCCGGACTGCTCATGTGATTCTGCCGTCATATGCACGCTTCAACCCCTGTCTTCCTTCCTAGTCCAACGGGCGCGAGATGGGCCGACTGAGGACTCTTCCGATGGGCCCGTGTCAAGTAAAGTGAAGGCTGTCGTTGAAGAGATTCAGAAGGCTTTGCCAGAGAAGAGGTAAGGTCCTTTCCTCAATCCGAGTGTGAAGATGACTGAAAGATGACTGACTGATACGCCTTTAAGTGTCGTGTTTTCCTTCTGGACAACAAGCTTGGACATGGTTCAACGTGATCTAGATCGTGCCCAGATTCGGTATGTCCGAGTCGACGGGACCGTCGACCCTGCCAGGCGGCAAAGAGCACTGGAACAATTTCAGAGTGCCGATGACATCAGTGTGATTCTCTTGACCATTTCCTGCGGTGGCGTTGGACTTGATCTCACCGCGGCATCAAGGGTGCACCTACTTGAACCACAATGGAACCCTGCGGTAGAAGATCAGGCGTTAGCAAGAGTTCATAGGATGGGGCAAAGAAAACCCGTCGTTACGATACGGTACATCATGAGAGACTCCATCGAAGAGGTAAGTTCGCTGTTTCTTCATTGGAAAGCAAGATTCAGGTTTGTAACTTTCCGTTGGCGTGATTGCTGACTGCTTTGGCGTCGCTGTAGTCGGTGGCTACCGCTAAGGGCAAGAAACAGTTGCTTGCTGAGCTCTTACCGCGAAACCAACAAACTGAGTCCATGCCAACGAACCTCCAAACATGGCATGATCCTTGTGAGCCTTTCAGTCGGTACAATTGACTTCATGGGCAAGTCGGGGCATGGCCGACAATACAACGCGATTATAACGGCCGCCACCGCACTTCGGGCATCATGCACTGCTATTGGATTAATTGCTCGAAAAGAAGCAACGGGAGACAGACAGACGATTATCTACCACGATATCATATTCGCCCCTTTGCACAGCTAAAGATAGTTACTGGGCCTATACCTATGCATTTCAGAGTGCATCCGCGATTAGTGATGATTACCGAGAATAGAACTTGGCGTCCTGAGTGAAAGGGACCCGCAGCGGCCGATCTTAGGCTGAGTGACTACCCCTATTCCGTGTCAGCATCAAGTCTTTTACAACTTGGAAGCAGAGCACCAACCCAGCTGCACAATAAGCTGGTACTTGATTCCATATCTTCATCCCGCAAGTGCTAGTGTACTACGACCCGGAAACGACTGCAAAAAGAAAAGGCCGGCGGGTGGAGGAATACTGTCGAGCGCGCCGAGGCCACTAGTACCCCCCTACGCCGTCGGTTTTTGTAGAATGGTAAATAGAGTCATCAACGCAGAAGGCCAGCGTTGGAGCAAAAGAAAACCGTGTCATTTTCGCGGTGTAAAGCACCTCTTATTAGAGGGATTTATTAGCCAGATTTATACACGTAAGTTCCAGTGACGACTTAGTACAGCGGTCCCTCCTCTGCCGACTAGAGTGCCGCGCCAATAACAGACCTACTTCCGCCCGGCCCGTGTCCAGCTACCATGCCTATTTCTTCTAAAAGGGACTTCATGTGTGTGCGGAATTGGGCTTCTCGGGTCTTTCTGTCTATTCCGTACTAGTCAGTCCCTCGTCATCCTTGATCGACACCAGATTCCGGCAGTTAGGCAGATTGAAAATGACTCGACGCACATACCGGAGGCCTCCAGTGCGACCAGGCGCTTGCAACCTGGCCGGCCTTGGTCCGGAGAATCCCGGAAGAACCGGCATGAGTGCCTGGGTGAGCCATCACTCCAAACCTTTCAATCCAAAGGCCCCGTGAAGTTTCTCTCTTCCTTTTCCCAACCTACCGTGGGCCAGCCGACCGGTAGGGCGGAATACGGCGGGAGGGTGTATCTCCCGTCACACTCTCCCTGGTTGCAGGAGATGTTGCAGATGCCGAACGTCTTGCAATAGCACTCTTCTGCCGAAGGACAATGTACAGCCTCTTTGCCGAATATGACTGCACGCATGCGCGGTTAGAAACGAACTGCTAAGCGGGGGGGGTGAAAGAGAGATAGCTGACTATGCCACGAGAATTCAAGGACCCGGCCACTCAGGGAGTCCTCCAGAGGGGTTTGGAGCAGCCAATCCCGGAAGCGAATGTAGTCCTCGACGGGGCGGCTCCTGATGGTCTCCCGCGTCACGCCGAACTGGGAGCAGCAGCTTACGGCGACCACCTCGGGGACGGGCATCTCGGGCAGCAACTCGTGCCACGCCTGCTTGAATATCCCCTTGGCCGACGGCACTGCGCCACTTTTGCTACCCTCGTCTTCGATAGGTCTAATCTCCGCCGGGCATCCTATCACCCAGACGCATCTCAGGTTGGCATAGCCGACCTCTTGGAGGTGGGAGATGCGAAAATTCCGCAACGTGGGCAGCGCGTCGTAGTCGGGATCATCGTTATGCCAAGCAAAACGCGAGGCGTGGATGAATATCAAACTAGTTAATGTCAATGGCCTGTTCGGAACACAGCGCTGAATGATCCAGTCTCTTCTCCTCTCCCCGACCCCCTAGACTAGGGCACGTGAGTGGGAATGACAGAGATTCAAAGGGAGATATAATGCATACTATGAGATGTATCAATTTCCACAAGATCCGATGACGTTAATTTCAAGCTCGAGCACGAGCATTGCAATACGACATACCTTTGGCGGCAGATCGGAATAGTTGTCGATAATGTGGGTGAGGTAGACCATAGCCTCACGACCCTTGTTCTTGGGAACGGTAAAAGGGGCAGTGGGGTCATCGACCACGTATTTGTACGTATACCAATCCGGCAAATATTTCTGTATCCAGGAAGTGTCCTCCTGTTTCGTGCTTGCAACTACGAGCTCTACGTCCTCGCGATAGCCTTCACCATGCCTATGCTGAACCGTCACCCCATTAATGGGAGCTAAAGGGACGACATGGCCACCTCGGCTCGTCAGCAGTACGGACAGACAAATGAAGGTAGCAAATATTAAAACGGTGCGGCGAGGGGTCAACATGGCAGAGTAAGGAAAGGAAGCAGTCATTGGTTTCAAGGCTGAAAGTAGTCGGTATGGATCGCTGTAAGAATTGAAAAAGGTTCAGACCTCGCATCGTTTACGAACTTCTTAATTTTTTTTTTCTAACCTTGTCGATATATCAGCACCCCAGTCGCCTCTTCTAGCTAGGGTACGATTGTAATTTGGGAGTCCTTTTCCGGTATCCCCGTCCCAGCCCCGTGTGCCCGGTCATCAATACGAGCCCGGCGGTCAGTAGACGAATAGGAGCTTGGGATGGGGAATAGTCCCCACCCCAGTACTACGCCTGGTAATTTAAAAGGGGGCCGACCCAATCAAAACATGTGGTTTGGTAGTTGGTCACCACTCACATCACCAACCTGCGTAAACCGCAAAATGTCGTATCATCTGGGGTGCATCGACTTGATGATCCAAGTAGTTACGACCCGGTCTTCACAGAGCTTGGTCGCTTTTTAGTTCTGCAACAAGGCACAGTATAATTAGGCCTGCTATATTTATTTGTCTCCTGAAGCTCTCCCCTGCTTTTCTTTGTCTTACCTTGCGATTCTGTCTTAGAGCCCGCCGCCAAATGATGTCTTTTCCACAGCCTAATGGCTAGAGCAAACACAACAATGATTTACGCACCGAACTAAGCGGGATATAATCAAAGCACCACATCGCATAAATCTTGGGCATACAGGAGAGAGTACTCATTGGGCAGTAAAGGGTAAAAAATAAACTTCAAACAAACCGAGTTCGCCCTGCCTAAAAGTTGGAAAGAAGCTGAACAAGGAAGCAGAATTCTAAGAACTCAGGCTGACAGATGTGGTGGTGAATAGGGGTAAAATTGACCGCCAAGGTCCCTGCCCAGAGTATCAGCCAGCGAGGTGCACAGGTTAACCGTGGTAGTCCACCGATAATGCCATCCAGAGATACACTAAACAGGGACATACTTACCACGGGTGTGTCCCAGCGGCTTGCTGCTCCCAATTAGAACTCCATCACGTAGATTTCGGAAGCCTCGCTCACCTCTCTCAGCTTATCGCTGATGCTGCACAGCCTCACGGCCTGCGACTGAATTAAGAAGAGCCCGAAGACGACGTCCTGCAGGACAGAGAGGACGCTAATCCAGAAGGGCCCCCGAGCCCGCTGCTCGGCTCGCGCAGGGGCCCTCCTACCAAGGGCCGCACCCCCCACGGCGCGGAGGACGGCATACGCCGCGCCGACCAGCGTGGCGACGAGGTCCTCGCACCGGCAGACCCGCATCAGCAGCGTGTCGACGGGGCTGTCGAGGGCGCGCTCGACGTCCACGAGGACGAGCAGGGCCGCGACGCACCACAGGGGGACGGCGAGGAGCACGCGCATGCGCGGGCGCGAGACGGCGGCCGCGGCGAGGAGGCCGCGCACGACGCAGCCGGCGCCGTGGACGCGCGCGGCCCCGGCCGCCGGGAACAGCTCGCGCGTCAGCTCCCACAGGGGGCCGAGCCGGGCGTCGGGGGGCGCGACGGCGCAGAGGGCCGCGGCGGCGTGGGCCAGGAGCCC